>CAMOHE010040848.1:0-26700 GCA_946598075.1 Artocarpus hirsutus | reverse complement strand
ACTCCACTTATCGAAACCCAAATGGGCGTGCTTGGCCACCCTCCAAACATTCCGAGGGTATTCCGGTGAGGGGACATCAAGCCCCGAGTCCTCACCAAGTCGATTCCTATACAGTGTGTTTTGGGACTTTCGACCCTAGGAAGCGTCATCACCTTAAAATATAAACAAATAAATAAACCACAGTTTAATGTAGCACCTTAAATTTTAATAATGTACAACTGTTATTATCATCATTTCAACCCTCAACAAATCTTAATACAGTCACAGAAAGTAACAATTGATGCTTACATTATTATGTAGATCATTCTTTGCATTCGAAGCCATCGCAACGTAATATAATTACATAGCTTCCTCAACTTTTTTTCTTGTAATCATCTCACACTTAATAAGTCCTGAAAAGAGGAAAATATAAGGGAATGAGCGACAACATACTCAGTAGGGAAAACCATTACTTACCTTAAGGTTTTATTTATTACCACATTAAAACTGCATGGTTAGTTAATTTACATCATATACCAGATTATGAGGTTTATTATGATCATATATCGTGGATACCATAGTTCACCATTACCAAGTTTCACACTTATACATATATACATATGTTACAATTCATCATTATTCCTAGGTATCCACATTACATAAAATAACACTCCACTTATCGAAACCCAAATGGGCGTGCTTGGCCACCCTCCAAACATTCCGACGATATTTCGGTTAGAGGACATCAAGCCCTGAGTCCTCACCAAGTCGATTCCTGTACAGTGTGTTCTGGGGCTTTCGACCCAAGGAAGCGTCATTACCTTCCTCCTATTTTACCTTTTACGGTATTCGTGCCTAAGGACGTAACCGCCGCCCTCTTCACATCTCACCATTTCTTTATATACAAATATCATTTGCAGTGCTAATTTTTCTAACCATGCTTCTCAATTTATAACAACATATGTTAATTCATTATGTTCCTCGCTGATCAATATAGTGCGAGTTCATGTCATAGTTTCATATGTGATTCTCATATAATAGCAGTTCAACATAGATACATATATCTTGTGGTAAAATAATCAATTTAAATTTCATAAAAATCTCACAAAAGATGAGTAATAGAATCCCTACCTTTCAAGCTTCTCAACAATCTTTTAATCTTAGAATTAATTAACATTAGCTCCACACACCTTTGATCCTAGGTCGTGCATAAAGACCATTAAAACTAAAGCACAACATATAACCACATCCATAAATGAATTAAGTGTAAATCTATATACTTTAGTCTCTAATAAGATTCATAAATCACTTATGATAGTTTTGGAAAGGTTGTAAGACATTCAGGGTTTAGAAGGTGAGCAAAGTTGGGTTCACTGTCTACAATTAGCACATGGGTTATTGGGTGGTTTACTTAAGGTAGATGGGTGGTATACTGCCACTGATAGGTTTACTAGTTTCCAACCCGAGAATTGAAAAATTCATAGAAAATAAAATATAACTTCGATTTAGGCTCATAATAGCTCATTGGAAAGCTTAGAATGTCTACTTCTAAAATATGTAAACCAATTTACAAAATTTATTTTCATCTAATCCCAGAATTTCAAGAAAGAATTACTACCCATAGAGATAATACAAGGTTTATGGAATGTTAAGTTTTTCTTAAACCCAAAGCATATTATTCTTATTCAAAATTCCAAAACCATTCCAAAATAGGCAACATACATCATAATAAATATATTATTATGAGTTTTATACCAAAATCATCATCAAACCATATCTCTAGCCTTTCTTGCAAATAATGAGAAAAACATGGGGGTTGGCCCAAAAATTCAACCAAACGACATTTTGAAAACATTTTTGCCTTTTTTTTTATATTTTTGAAAATGAGAAAAAATGTTTAAAAAACAAAAACCAAACAAGTAATCCTACTTCATCCAACTTGTTGCTTTTTTGACTTTTTTTTTTCTGCAAATTATTTTTATATTTTCCTCCTAAATTGTCACTCATGTAAGAATATTATGAGTGACTAATGAAACTCCTTTTAAAAAAATTATTTTGTTTGCACTAAAATGTTTTTAAAATGTTTAAAATATTTTGTGGAAATATATGTGTAATTTTTTAGGTGGTTTTGGAATGTGGTTTGAACCATAATTTTTGTAGTTTAAACCAACTTTGGTATAATGTTTTCTCTTAAAAAAAAATGAGTATGGGGGAGTTTGATAAGTGCTTAGTTTCACAAAAACTCTTTGTTAGTTTCTTAGTTTTCTTGTGTTTTTATGTTTATTGGGTGTTTTGGATGCTAAAGAATGTTTTGGAATAAAAAACAATAATTTAGATGAGTTTTGGGCTTTGTAGATTGACACGGGTAAAACTAGACCAGAGGACCAGAGAGTAGGTGCCTCTACGCCACCTAGATAGAGCCCCAATGCCATTTGAGCTAAAGTCCAAGTTGCGAAGGACAAACACGCCCCAACACCATCTTGTTAGTGTGAGTTTTACTCGATTTTTTGTCCAGAAAAGCTCCAAAATTTGATAGGTTCATGGCACTTGTCAAAATTTGGTACTCCATATCTTGTAATTTGATCAATATTGATTGGTTACAATTTCAAATTATAGCCTATTTATTTCGTAAATTTGAATCATAGTTTGAACTATTTTATAACAGTATTTTTCTCTCATAAAAATTTAAATTTCTATTTAAATATGTAGACCAAACAGACCTGATTGATGAAATGGCCTAAAACACTCCAATTTTTATCTTCTTTTTGAAAAGTGATTGTAACCAAGTGAAGCATGTCTTGTGCAGCTGCGCTCAACGAATACAACATTATTTTTTTCCTATAAGAGATGTGTCATTTTATCAATGTGCCGACACATAGTTTTGTCAATAAAACACAGGTATTTAAAGCCGGTGTTGATGCCCTAGTAGGAAATTATGCGTAAACTTATCTCGTATTATGTCATGCCACTATGATTCTGTTTTTTCAGTAAGTATTATCAACAACATATTGCTAGTTTATGTTATTATCCATCATTAGTTTGTCACGAAAATTTATTATTTATTGGTTTATTGGATATTCTTTATGTTAAAACGACATGTTTTTCTCATGTATTTTTTATTTCTCAACTTGTAAACGACACGTCGTTTCTTTGATGTCATGGATTTGGATTATAAATGACACTTATTTGTTTGTTTTGAAAGTCTTAATGTGAAAATGAGATGTTTTGTATATCTCTCTTATATTTTTCTCGCCTAAAGTACGACATGTTTAACTTTCCATCTTTAACCAAAAAGGACATGTTCACGTGCAAAAATTAAAAGGTACATCAATAACAAATAAAATAAATAATTATAAAATTACACACGTCTTAATATATGCTAACATACGCTCGAGGAGGGCATATATATATATATATATATATGCATTCTAAGGACATATCATTTCTAGTTTTTTTGCTTTGTAAGGCTGGCTAATTCGTAATTGGCATAGACACATAAATTATTTAAGTACGCACAAAGTCTACGAAAAGATAAATATTATACAAAATGAAAGAATATGCATTAGGTGCACAACATATATGTACTTCATCATATACTACAATATATGTAGTGCCTATCATATTACAGTGGCTGGTCAAGTAGGAGAAAAGACTTCAAACTTCAAAATGGAAACAATCAGCTGGCATCCGTGAAGTCCTCGACTCCTTAGGGCTCAGTACTTGAGAGTTGAGAATTGGGCAAATTTACTCAATTACCCTTGGTAGATGCTATGCCAATGGTTGTCCACATACATCAGCCAAATTCTGACTTTAGCACTTGTGTTGGTGACGTTGAGATCATTGAATATAAATCATTTCTTTTTTTTTTTTTTTTACTCAGAAATTGTTTCTTGAGCTCGCTCAATCTCCAACATCAAACCTCTTCGGAATTCCACATATGGGTAAGCAAGAGGCAAATCATCTGCTTTTATCTTCCACCTATACGCATTAGAAGACAAGGGCAAAATTGAGCTTTACAGACTTTAGTACATATCTTTATGAAAATATACTAATGTTGTCTTCTTCTTTTTTTTATCTATAGGTATATAAATAAAGTGATGATATCAGATCAGATTTCAAATGTAATTGACAACTATTAAATAACTCGTTACATATCAAATCCCATTTTAATATGTTAATAAAATAAAAAATAAAATAAAGAAATTCAGATTCCAATAGCAAAGATTAATAAAACAAAATATTTATGACGGCAAAACCTAAACCAAAATCTAAATTTGTTGTCTTTATTAATTTTAATCGAATGATACCATACAAGAATAATAAAATAGGTCATGTCTCCTTGTAACGGGCATTGATTTTGCCTATTGGCTAGTTCTATATAGGAAACCAATATACACTAAAGTTTTAGCTCAACAAAAGCCAAGTAGCTAAAGAAACACTCATGCAATAAAAACTTGGGTTGAAATGTGGATAATTAAAAATAAACGACAATCACTGAAACCCAAATAATGTAGGGTTCCTTAGTGGGCTGCAAAGGGCTCACCAAAATTAACCCTCATTGGGCGGAATCTGCAATCCATGCAAGCAAGCATGTACTCGACATCTTAAGGGGCACTAATACTTGATTAAGTCAAGTTTGCATAGTTTATTTTATGACATTAATTACTTTACCTATAATTAAGGACAAGATGATGAAGGAAGAACCCAATTACTACTTTAGCTAGCTCGGCCCCTGGACAAAGCCTTGGTCCACCTCCAAATGGTGTCACTTTCTTTCGCGTTTCTTTGTCCTGTCTCAATTAGCAGCCAAAATAAGAGTTGAATGATTAAACAAAACAAAGAAATATATACAACATTTCATATGCCTAATGTGCAAGTAATTAATATATAAATATATTCTCTCTCTCTCTCTCTCTCTCTCTCTCTCTTATGGGAAAGCAACTAGCTGAAAATTTTAAAACTCATGCATGAAAATTTTACCGTATAAGCTAAAAAAAAGTGAAATAGGATTAGTTATATATATTTTATTTTAGGATCAAATTACCTGTTTATAATATGTGGAGTAGTCATGTACATTAATTAATGGGGATGCTATTTTATATATATATATATATATATATATATATATATAGACACACACCAACATATATATTTGATATTGGGAGAAAAAGGGTGCATACTGTCCATCTCCAGGGATTAAAGTCGAGGGGTTTCTCATGAAGAGATTGGTCAAAATGTACACCGGTAAATATTGGAAGAACTTTCCATCCCGAGGGTATGAAAATCTCTGAAATTTTTCAAAAATCAAATACGCACATCAAGATCATCATGTATACTTAAAAAAACAAGATGATCATCTACCACGAGGGACATATACAATTAACAATAATTAACACACACACACACACATACATGCTGCACCACGAGGGACATTCATATGTTAATACCTTTAAATTTCACATCTTGAAGAGCTTTCCTGTGCACAAACTTGACGACATTCCCACACCTCATGGCCTCACATGTGACCTGATTATTGCAGTAATGATCATCCAAAAGTCCAAGGTAAACTCGATAAATATCAAAACAAACTTTAATGATTTATTTTATTATTATTATTATTATTTTAAGTACTAGATCTATTTTTGCTAGTAATTATTATCTTACATGGTAGGTGAACTTCATTTTCTAGTAATCTTCCCAGTTCAATGGTTCCTTGCCCTTTTTGTTTTCCCTTATTGCTTGGTGTTCTTCCTACATATATGCATTGATATGACGATATATAATCAATATATGTATGTGTGTGTGTGTGTGTGTGTATATATATGTACACCAAGCCTACTTTTGGAGAGGTAAAAAGACCAAAGAAAAGAGAAATAAAACAAGGGGGCACGGCATGCACCTTTAATGTTTGCAAAACATGAGGTGCATGGGCAATAAAGTATACAATTAAGGCCATGAGTGTTGCGGTTGTCTCGTAGCCTCCTAGCAAGATGTCCAATACAATGCTCGTTTTCTCTTCCTCACTCAGATCCTGCTTCTCCATTATCACATCCAAAAACTCTTCTTCTTCTTCTTCTTCTTCTTCTTGATCATCATGGCCATCATCATTTGTAAACCCCTCTTGCCCTTTTAATACTACCCTTTCTTTCATAATCTCTTTCACCGTGGAAGCAAGTCTTTCTCTAGCCTGATTAATAAGAAAATGAACAAGATCATGGAATTAGTGAAAATCATGATTTTTTTGAACCCGCGCATCTTCAAGTGAGGATAACTATTAATCGCACCTACTCATCCTGTTGAATTAGAGGAATACGACTTTTAGAGGGCAATAGGTGTATAACGAACTTCATAAGTGGTATTAAACTTGATTTATGCTACTTTATACTTATCTTGGAGATAAATGTTTTCTCTCAACTCTCTGCTTAATACCTAATACTTAATTTACACTTTTTAGTACTTATCTTGTGGGTAAACGTTTCTCTCAACTCGCAACTTAATACTACATACTTAATTTAGCTACTTAATACTTATCTTGGGGATGAATGCTCTCTCAACTTGCTACTTAATACTTAATACTTAATTTAGCTACTTACTTAATACTTATCTTGGGGATAAACGTTTTCTCTCAACTCGCTACTTGATACTAAATACTTAATTTAGCTACTTAATACTTATCTTGGGGTAAACGCTCTCTCAACTTGCTACTTAAAACTTAATACTTAATTTAGCTACTTACTTAATACTTATCTTGGGGATAAACGTTTTGCCTCAACTCGCTACTTAATACTTAATTTACTTTACTTAATTGTTCATAATTAGAGGATTTGAGTCCTTCGTACATGCTTATGTTTATTTCCGCTCAAGTCTCTAATTTTAATTAGACAACTATATAGAGCTAGAATTATTTAAGTGTGTACCTTTACTGCCTTGAAATATGAAGTCCCGGGGATATAGATCGGAAGAGAAACAAATCCTTTCATGTATGTTTCAAAGTCTTCTAAAATCTTTGAAGCTTGTGGCTCACCGGGTTCAATGTTCAAAAGATGCTTCACCATAAGGCTAATTGTGAACTGCATGATCAGTTGAGTTACAAAATAGTTTAACAATTAATGCATAAACCACATGAAACAAAAAAAAAAAAAAAAAAAAAAATCGTTTAATTGCTAATAATAGTACTACGAAATTAAAGTACTAAACTATATCATCTTTGATATCGGTTATTCTCTCACCCTTTTTGCTTCTTTAAAAAAGGCAACTTGTGGACGGTTCTTCCATGATTCGAACATGGACATCAACAGCTTCTCGACACGGTGAAGGAAGTTGGATTTGGACTTGGATGAGCTGATGAAGCCGACGACAACGTTCCGCAGCTTCTTATGAAGATCTCCGGACACGAGAAGCAAAGAATGCTTGCCAAGAATTCCATGGATGGCCTTTGGGTAGCTTGTTTGGAACAGCTTGTCTTCGTTCTGAAGAATGAACATGTTGAGCTCAAGATCGCACGAAACTATCGCCCGTGAACCAAAAAGATGAGATTTGAACACCTTTCCGTACCTAAAACATATGATCCCCACCAAAATAAAGTGCATTATTAATAATTAATCACATCACACTCTAATTTAATTAATTTGACTAACAAACTAAAAAATGTTGTTATGAAATAACTATAGTACTTGAAACAAATTTATAAGGAAATATCCTAAACCAAAACTTAAATTAACAAAATTAATTAATTACCTAAAGCAGCGCTTTTGAAGGAAGCTTCCCAAGGAGTTTGATGTGTGAGGCTTAAGGAAGGAAAGAGTCTCACCAAGAAAGGGCAGCCATCCCATGCTGCCATGAGGTATGATTTGATCACATTGAAGTTGTTGTTTGGCAAAGAGTTTTATTAGAAGTAGAGAGGCAAAAGATAAGCCTAAGATAAAGGTCAATAATATTGTAGTTATAAAGGGTCCAAACATAGCGTTTGGTATATCTCTTAATTTGTTGATCACACGATTTCTTCACTCTTTGATCGAGTGCTCGTAACCTTGTAGTTGCTTTCTCATATATATAGATATACACGTTCAAACTTCATATGAATACTAAAGTACTTATATAACCCTTCACAAATTAGTCCACCGTATTAGTTTCGAATTGAGAAAATCTCAATCCAATAAATATGGATTAAATCATAAATTGACTCTTAAATCATGATGCAATCCAATCAGTGAACACAATTTCCACCCCACGGGTATTAATATTTTTAGTATGATCTGCCTAATTAGCATAAATAATTTTAAATATATTGACCAACCAAGTGGCACAATAAGATGTGTGATTTGCTGGTGATTTTGACCTTCTACAAGAAATGTCGAAATGACTTTCTTTTGTGCAAAATCATATGTCAAAATTGGCTGGCATTGACTAAGATGTACAATATGTAAAATGAACACGGAGTCTAAGTTTCTTTCTCCCTTTCTTCCTTTCTTTCTTTTCCAACTTTAGGCGAGAAGAAGAAAAATAATTCATTACACCCAAAGCACGATAAAAGCTACAATAAAAATATATGACAGCTTTTATCCTTTTTTTTTTCCTTTTGAGAAGACCCATTTCTGTAATTTTTACCTAATTTCTACTCTTTCTTACTTTCTTTGTTTCCACTTCATATTCAGAACTCAGAAGAATCAAAGATTTTAGTAAAATGCACGAAATAAAAAGTAGTAGTAGTAATAGTAGTAATAATAATAATAATAATAATATTTCACAAAAGATTCATACAAGTCTTTTTTGCTGCTTTTTTTTTTATTTCACTTAACAATTTGTGCAATGTTTAGAAACCTAAATTGGTAGAGTTAATTACTAACGTTATTATTTTGTTATTTACTTTGATAACCTCTTCAAGACATTTTTAGCTTAGGGAGCCGGATCACCTTAGCCCAACATCCTAATTACCTTTGTTGTTTGCCTTCAATGACTCGAACATTATTATTATTATATTCTCAAACTCTACACAAAATTTTAGCTCCAAAGACTAGGAGGCCCTCTTTGTCTCACGAAATGTACAATCTTTATGTGCCCTTAATTTACTGCAGAAAACTATAGTCAGAGTCCAGTACTCCAAGCCTGCAGATGTTTTTATACAAATATAATGATCATAGGTCTCCTAAAGGGAGAGCAAAGAGGGAACAAACCCCCTTGAGCATCCTTAACTTTTGAGAGGGCAAATAGAAAAACAATGAGATTTCAAATATTTGAGAAATGTTTCTACATGGGCTTGATGTGGATGTTTGCAATGGAAACCCGACCACTATTATGGGCAATTTTACTTTGCATGATGATAACTCATTTTTCGGCTCTTGTTGGTGTGACCTTTAAAGGAGGAAGACAATGTGTAATATAGGTGCCCTTTTGAGGAGAAAAAAGGAAATAGGGAAGCAATTGAAAAGGGAAGAAAAGATGGTGTTGTCATAGTGGCAAGGTGGTCTTATTTTGAGACTTTATCAACTAATAAGTCAAAGGTTTGAGTCTCATATCATACACAAGAGTTTGCCTCATGGCATAGACTATACGCCTATAGACTCTATTAAACCCTGGCTTGTTATCTGATTGTTATTTGGTGAAGACCCAAGGCCAAAATTCTCGTCATTTTACCTATGATATCGGTAGATTCTAAAAGTGGCGTTGATCCGAAGATGTGAAGATACTAATCTTAACAGAACAAAGAAAAGAAACGACGGCTTTTTTTTGCCCTTTTACCAAGTGTGCAGGTTGCACGTGCAATTGCATTTTTGGGACCCCTCCTAAAAATAACAAATCAATTGGGTTTTGGGTTGGTTGGCATTTGGAAACCCAACATTAGCTGGATATCAGTTGACAATATTGTAATCATGGCTTATATGGCCCTTTAATTAGATAATATTTATTTATGCATTTTTGTTTCGATTGTTTGAAATTTGTAGCTCTTAATAGTATAATATTTAAATTGTTTCACTTATGTAAGATACTAAAAAAAAAAAAGATGACGGAAAACACTAGCCAATTAATTATGGGGCCCTGCTTTTCTGCCCCCCCTAATTTATTTTCCTAGTGAAGTAATAGGTAGACAATATGATAGACAAACCCTAACTCCATTGATCCCATTTAATTAGTAATCCTTATCCGAGATTGATCCTCATTTCTTCCGTTAGGTTTTTTTTCCCCCTCCAACTTTTTAAAAAATACGTGCTATATACGCTTTTATAACGTAATTTGCACAACTAGTGTCTTATGGGTTCTATATATGATGAATAAAGTCACATGCATATACATATATATATATATATATATATATTAGTTTAAACAAATTTATATGCCAACTATTAAAAAAAAAGGAAAAAAAAAATCTTTGAGCTTTAAAAGTGCTATTTTCTTGCCTATGCGACATATAAGGTTTTCACCATTGTTTACTAGACCAAAGCTATGTTTTCCTTCAACTATAATCTAAATGATTTGAATAAAAGAGGTTTCATCATTTTAGGACACCCATTGAGAAAAAGATCACCTTTCTTCATGCAATCATAGAGCTCCATTGCACGTTTGAGAGGACAAGCTATGATTATTCTTGTCTTGCATTTGGGCTTTTTGTGATTACTTTACATAAAAGCTAAAGTTCATCTCCCTACTTAATTAGCTTGAAATCATACAATCGAAGCATAGATTTAAACCGGCTGATTTGCCTTTGCCTTGGCTAAAAAAAGGAGTGGGGAAAAGAATTTAATTTGACGGTGATCAAGACATAAATTGATTGGTTTTGTTTCTACATTTTGTTTATTATCTTATAAATATGAGAATTGAGACAATAAATGGGGGGGACCAATGGCCTTTGTGGATCTAATGACATTATGAATGTCGTGGCTTATGAAACCCTTTTCTTTTTCTTCCTAGTGTTAATTCTCTTGGGGTTAAAACTGTTTAGTGTTGAGGTTATTATCATTGGTTTCTTTTTTCCTTCAAAAAAAAAAATAATTGGGTATTTCATTTTTTGCGTAGCTTGAACGACTTCATAGTTTTCTCTCTTTGGAATAAACAACTATAACAATTTCGTTCTGTGTTTAGAATCTCAATTCAAACTGCTGTTTATGATTTCAACTATATTTCTAATAGTATTTTTTCACATGTTATGATATTTTTAATTCAAACCACATCATCAAGCAACCTATTTGTCTTATTGTTTAGAATTTTCTCAAGGAGAATTTTCATAAATACCATCTTTTGAAAATTATTTTTTACAAATTTCACATATGTTTAAATATGGTACAATTTATCCTATGTTTGAAAGATCGATTCAAAACATTAGTTTGAACTGTCTACAGTGAAAAGCTTTTTATAGCTGTAAAGCAAAAAAGAATTAAGTGTATAACTCTCACATGTTATAACATTTAAACTCATTTTTCTAGCTCAAACCGATTTGCTAAAATGCTATTAAACAAGTATTATAAATGATAATATAATATAAGATTTGCTAAAATGCTATTAAACAAGTATTATAAATGATAAATGATATAATTTTTTTAAGTGTAACATAAATAAACACATCTTTTACAAATATAACATGACGTCTAGTTTTCCCTATTCTTAATTGACAATAATTTTTTGGACCTTGGGTGCAGTTTGTTGCCGTCTCAACAAAGATGAGCGACAGCGAAATTTATTGTCGTTGTCGTTTTATGGACATCCTTTATGGTGATGGACATTTGATAATGCCATGTTTCCAATCATGATTTGCATTTGATTAAAAAAAAAAAAAAGGACGAAAATGTTAAGGAGTGTTTGATAGTGTGGTTTGGAGGTTGGAAGGATTTGGGCGGATTGGGCAATGCATATGCATGCTAGAAAATGCATTATGTATTTTTATGTGTTGAAAAGCCTCTAAGAACAATAAACTACAAAAATATTGGAATTGTTAGAAATAATTTTTTAAAATAATTTATCCAACTAATTTAATTCTAAAATTAAATTGTGGTTAATTTGTTTTTAAAAAAAAGGAGTAGTATTGTAATGCAATAGAAAAACTTCTTGTTTTTTTTCCCCTTTACTTTCCAATACTCGACATAATATACCAAACAATTTTAGAAAAAAATATTATATTTTCTTTCTTTTAAAACTCTCCCTCCTTTGCAAGTCATATATAGGCGAGTGGGAGCACAGAAATGAAATATCAAGTTATATACAACCATTTTCATCTGTGTTCCGAGAGTATGCTCCATGGCTGCCACCACTACTCTAGTGTTAGGCTTTTTCATTCTTTAGTTTTGGGCTTTTTACGTTCAGCAAAAAAGTTTGGGCTACTATGCTCAAATCCATAACTTCAAGTATCAAAATTTTTTCCTTTTTTTTTTTATTTTTTGTTTTAATAGTAAAACATCAAGCATCTTTACAACTTTTTTTTTCGTTTAATTAGACTGTTGTTATGGTTTATTTTTTGAAGGAAATATTCTTATCGTTTATGATTCTCTCTTATTTTAGTATATCATAGAGAATTATGAACTTTTTAGCTTTAGGAGATTAGTTTTAATGTCTATATTTATATTTTATTTTTATAATCCTCGAATATAAAGCCAAAGGCATGGACTATTGTCTGTCATGAATTTTGTAAAAAATATAAGAGGAGATAAATGATAATTTAATTGTTTAGGAAAAATATTTTCAATACTAATATTGATAAATAAGTTTATATGTAACGATTTCATAGTACTAAAAACCTTGTAGGGAATTTTAGTTCATTTTTTTATTAGAGATTAGAAAGACCCTTTTCGTTGTTGTTTTGCCATTAACTGGGCCATTGAGCCCATTGTTGAGCAAAATATTTAGGAGAGTTAGTGAAATAGACCAAACTTATATTGGAATAAAAATTAATAGCTCAAATTTAAAGCAAAATTAATAAATAGGCCAAAAAATATAAATGCTGTGTCGCCCCGCCTTTTTTAGACCGACACTTAACTTTCTAAAATATCATTTTTTAACTTATTTCTTACTTACTAGTAAGAAAAATACTGAGTAAATTTTTTTTCTTTAAATATACTTAAAAACTGTTAAAACTTTCGTTGCAACCAAAGTTGAATTGTAGCTCAACACTTGACTTTAAAATCATTCAAAATGTTTGTTAGAACTTATTAAGAAAACATTTACTTTCGTAAAATCTTTTAAACCTCTTTTAAAATCAACAGAAAACTTTTTCTCTAAGCAATAGAGAACTGCCCTAGTGATATTCATATCCAAATTTCGCATCTATCTATCGGAACACCAAGCACTTCTACCAGTCCTACTGGTCTCCCATAGGATTACCTACAGTATGAAGGAACTTGTAATGGGCTTGCACGTAGTAATTTCTATATAATCTCACAAAACATTTAAAACTTCTTCATAAACATTTTCTTGTAAACATTTTTCATAAACATTTATCATTAAATATTTCTCAAAATGTTTCTTATAAACATATCTCAAAATAATTTCATGGAAAGGAATGCAAGCAAAATTATAATGCATGATTTCATTTATGCTCATTTATAAACATCCATTTATAAGCTTTTTATGATCACTCATATCTTACTTATAGTCATTCTTATCTTTTCTTATCTTGTGAAGTCAAGTGTTTATACCAACATCATTAATCATAAGAACATAATGCTTCATTTGTGAAAGGCTTAAGACCATCAAATAACAAAGTTATAAATTTAACTGTACTTGTAAACCTCACATCAAGAAGGTTGGTATGACACTTATTTATCATCTTTGTTTTACCTTCTTGTTAACTTTAATGAGCATATTAAATGCTAACATATCATGTGCAAACATATTGCAAATCATAACTTGAACTTTAAAACATTACACATTACACGTGCAAACATACTTTAATTGCAAATACATTTCAAACCTTTACTTGATCTTTAAAACTTTATGTATATAACAAATGCAAACATAAAACAAATTCCAAACATTTGAAATTCTTTTTTTTTTTATGTCATAGGTGAGGTTTGAAACTTACCTGAATAATGCTCTAGTGTTCCTATTTCATTCCTTTTTCCTCTATTAGTCGGCTTTGTGTTTTGTTCAAATGATACCTAACTATTAGCTAACTTTTTTTATTACCGAACTACTTGATCGATAACATAACTTAAATGTTAACTATTCATTCCTTTTACTTAAGTTTGTATCCCATTAGTTTACATTTCCTTTACTTAACTTATACAACCCTTAGTTAAATTTCTTGTCCTACTTGACGGTTTTGTTAGTTAACATATTATAGAATGTTTTTCGTCTAAGGGCATTTTGCTAATTTGGAGTTCTCAGTTATGTTCTAGCGATTTTCTTCAAAATTGATGATTTTAACCTTACGGGTTTTCCGTAAGTCGTACGATTCAAATGTTACGTGACTAAATTTTTCATTTTACTTTACCATTCCATTACTCGTAGGTTATGAAAATTTTCATGCTGAAGATCATTTTCTTAAATTGGGCGTTTCGGGGTTCGTTTTAGCTTTTTTACAAAAAATGATCATTTTGCCTTTAACGGGTCTTAGAAAACTTTCAGAACCCGTTTTAAATAAAACTTACATTTTCTTATTACTCATAACATTATGAAATACCAAACATTGGTTTCCTTTTGGTAAAAAAAAAAAAATTTGCATCAAAACTTTATAGTTTTAACCCGTAATACAAAAATCTTGACGATTGTGCCCTTAACGTACTTCTTTTTCATTTTTTAGAAAAAACCTTCTATCCTTTCAAACTTAAAACTTATGGTTACTCACTACCCATAGTAGTACAGAAAACCAACATTCCTTAGTGAAAATTCAGTTTCACACAGTTTTACAGTTTTAGCCCGAAACACAAAATCTTGACATTTTTTTCCCCAAGACCAAAAAGACTGCTTTATACCAAAATATTCAATTCTTTCACAAGGATTAAAACTTACAAAAACTCCTTGCTCAAATTCAAAACATTTCAAGACATTTTTCTTTTTACAAAATTTTGTGTTTAAAATATCGTAAAATTCATAACTTGAAATTGATATAGAATTTTCACAAACCATCCATGATTCCTAAAAGTTTTGATGAGATCTACAACTTTTATGTTTTAACTTTTCTTAAAATCTTTCATCTTCATGACGTTCTTGAAAAGGAAAAACTAAAATCAATGTGTTTCGGTTTGTTTCGATCAGAATTTATGCCGAATTTCTTTATGAAAATTGTCCAACTCGATGTTTTCAATAAATCACATGTTGAATCTAGAGGCCTTAGACATAAAATTCTTTCAAAATGCTCTTAAACTTATTTTTGTGCACCTTAACTTATCTTAACTTGACTTTTCTAAGGTTTAATCTCATTTAAACCTTTCCAATCATTTAATTAAGTACTTATTATATAAACAAAACATGCTATAATATTTTCTTTCCATGCCATAGTCAAAACCATTTTATCAAACACTTTAAATACTTAACTTTGTGCTTATAACAAAGTTTGTCATATTTCTCCTTCTATTATTAGACCCTAGTTCTTCTTTCATCCATCATCATTATCATCCACATAACACATGCATAAAAGAGACCACAATGTTTTTCTTTACATGCCATAGTCTATTATTGGCAACATACACTTGGTATGCATTAAAAAACATAAACTTTCTAAGCTAGGGTTTAGAATTTTACTATGAAATTTTGAGGGCCTTTTTTCTTCCTCTTTGGTCATAGAAAACCTTCCATAACTCTTTGACAAAAATCATAACACATCCCATGAAAATCTCATTAAAAACATAAGCAAAACCCCTAGAACATAATAGGTAAAGTCTTGAGTTTTACCTTAAAACTTCCTTATTCTTCCTCTAGACCCTTGATGTTGCTTCAAAACATGATTTGGTGATTGAAAATCATCAAAAACTTTAGGGGAAGATGGGATGAGGTTGTCGGTTTTATGTGGAGAAATGGTTTTTTTTTTTTTCAAGTTCCTTAGAGCAAAAGATGGAGAAAAGAAACTAACTTTTACACCTAAGTCCTTAGTCACTTTATGACTCATCTTAAGGACCATTTTGCAATTAAAAATTGCTTCAAAACTTATGGCCAAAACCGGTTCCATCTTGTGGGACATGTGGCCAATTTTCCCACTTAAAGGTGGCACTTTGTTGGGCTTATCCTCTTAGGCCCTTAATTATAAAAATATTTAATCTATGGACTAAATTGCAATTAAAATAATTGCTTTCCACCACTCATAAAATCCAGCCATCAAGGGGAGATGTGGCATATTTTCTATCTTTCATGTGTAATTGGTGGATCCCTCTTCCTTTTATACAATCTAATTTTATACTGACAATATTTTTTCTCAGTTGTTGGTATATTTCACATACCGTCGATATTATTTTCTATATAATTTATGAGGTCCTATAACCTCCTATATTTATTCACATCTACTATATAGTATAATTCCTATATCTAGCTTAACTTTATATGGTACAATTTCTTTATTGCTTAACTTTAAACAATCTAATTCCTAAACAGCATTATTTTTGTAGTATAATTTTCATAATGCATAACATTATCAGTGTAATTTCTTATACTACATTACTTTATCAGTATAATTTTTATACTGTATTATTCTAATACGGTATAATTTTTCATATTTTATATAGTATTTTTCATAAACTATGTTTTTGTCTTAACGTTTGTTGCAACATGTTTTGCAACAGTTAAGTTTTTCGACTTGTTTTCATATCTTTTATTTCTTGTATAAGACCATGGTATGATTTTTACCTTAAAAATTTTATTTTTACTTTTGAGGAATTTATTATAAAAATTGGATTAAAATAATAATCCTTGTGACATTCTTAAAATATTTAACAAACTTTCAAGCAAAAACTTAAGCGCATGAAATTTGTACTTAAAATTACTAACTATAACCCCTTAATTATTGCATTTATAATGCACTAGAAATGTGAGTGTTTGCAAATGCATATTTAATAACTAGTTAAATTATAAAAATAACTCTGATTTAATTATTAACATTTGAAATTATTATTATTTTTTCTTCCTTCGTTTCTCTCTCTTCCCTCCCTGTTTCTCTCTCTTCCCTTCTCTCTTTGTTTCCTTCCTCATTTCTCTCTCTTCCTCTCCTTTGTTTCTAAATTGTTGGAGCCATCGCACGAGGCAGAAATCGAAGATGAGCGAAGATCACGAGGCCGAAATCGCTCACATTGTCATTGCCAAAGTCGCGAGGAAGAGTGTCAAAGTCATGGAAGATCAAAGAAGCTATGCCAAGAGAAGATGTTGAAGTCGCATTTGGAAGAGCGTTGACGTCGCGAAAGAAGGTGTTGGAGTCATGGAGGGAGGCACCGTTGTAGAGGAAAAGCACCGGTTCGTTGCTAAGGTCACTCGAGGTCACCTAAGTAACGGCAGGAGAGGTTGCTAAAGTCGTATAGGGTCAACGGAGTTGTTGCTGTGGCTGGAGAGAAAAGAGGAGGAGGGAGGAAGGAGAGGTAAAAGTGGAATTAGGTTTTTTTTTTTTTTTTTTTTGAGGAGATGAAGAAGATAGAGATAAAATTGGGGAACTTAGTATTTAAGAAGAACACTAGATTACAAAAATGCTATATACTTTAATATTTTTAAAAGTGTGCTATTCATTTACAATAAGAATTAAAACTATACGATTTGGCGCAATTTTCTAAAATATTTCTCCAAGAATTATTCGAAATCTATCGTCTTTTAATTACTTTTTTATTTTGTAATATCCTTGTAAATCTCTTTTCACTTATACAACGAGAGGGAATTTTAATGTCCTTAAATGTTTATGTCCTTAAACAGGTAATCCTTTATATTTCTCTCTTCTTCTCACAAGATTTTGAGCACTACAGATATTATTAGGTCCTGGGTAAATTACGTGGCATCCCATTTTTCACCACTATTATTTGTTGTACCACTTTTTTTTTAATTCATATTATTTCTCCTAGCTAAAAAGACTAAATTACTATTAAATACGACTTATTTTCTTATCCTAGATCAAAATATAATAGTATTTAGTAAATAACTCACTTAAATTAAAATAAAATTTATTTTCATATAAAATGACATAGGGAGAAACATGAAGCAGCAGAGAGAACAAAAAACAAAAAGAAAAATAAAAAGAAAAAGAAAAAAAGAAGGAGATAAAATTAAAAATTTAAGTGTTCAAAAAAAGTAAGTGATTGTAGAAATACTATTAGGTCATTTGGTATTGTTTTTAAAATATGTAAAAATATTTTTGTTTTGAAAAATAAGAATTTTTTAAGAATTATGCTGAGAGTGTTTTTAAGATTTTTGTCTCGAAAAGCATGCAAAAACATTTCTAAAAATTTTGAGAATAAAAAAAAACAAGGTTTATGTATTTAAATATTTTTAAAAGTATGTTATTTTCTTGTATTAAGAATTGAAATTGTCCTCTTTAGTGCAATTTTCTTGGAAACAATCGTATGTCGCAAATTGACCTATTGGGTCCACAACAAGCAATTATTCAAGACCCAGCCCATTATAATGGGCCTCATTTGTGGACTAGTTAACAGACAGAACTGCTTCGAAGGCCCAAACGAAGATCAATTGAAGCTTCTGAAAGACTGAAATTTGCTTACAACCATTAACATGTTATCTTCCACCATATGCATTTCTAAGCACAAACAATACAAGCTTCCCATTACTCCAATGAGAATTTCTTACAAAGCTTCATTATTCATAAATTTTGAATAATAATAATAAAAAAAAACCCAATAAAATAATTATAAAAAAATGTTCAACATTCGTTTAAACCCCAAGTTAACAATCCCATCTCCTACATTCACCAAACCCAAAACTTCTCTCCCATCAAAAGTCATGATGAGCAGTACCAGTACATCAAAGGACAACAACCCATTTGACCAATCATCATCATCTTCATCATCATCATCATCAGCAGGTAACGTCAAACGCCTGGTTTTGAGCCAAGAAGAGAGAACAAAGCTGAACCCTTATTCGGACAGGGACTTCTACGCGTACCCGCGGTTCGTCACCCACGTTGACGATGGCTTCATTTCGACGTTGACCCAGCTTTACAGAGAGAGACTGAGGCCTGAGTTTGAAATTCTTGATTTGATGAGTTCCTGGGTTAGCCATTTGCCGGGTGAGGTTAAGTACAAGAGAGTGGTGGGCCATGGGCTCAATGCAGAGGAGCTTTCGAAGAACCCACGTTTGGATTACTTCTTTGTGAAGGATCTGAATGTGGATCAGAAGCTTGAGATGGAGAGTTGCAGCTTTGATGCGGTTTTGTGTACTGTTAGTGTGCAGTACCTTCAACAGCCGGAGAAGGTTAGATATTTGATATTTTGCTTGAGTGAGTTAACAGAAAGATATGCATGTGTTTAAGTGCTAACCATAAAGCTGTGGGGGCATGTAAACGGAATTATAAATTTTTATTGAATAGAGACATAGCTATAATTTTAAAAAATGGTCAGACACATGTGCAGTTATAGGTTTTGTTTGAGAAATAAATTAAGAACTTTAAGTTTTAATTTATTATAGTATAAAGTTTTCATATGTTAAAGTTGTTTGTTATGATGTAAAGCTCTTTATTCTAACTTATTTTTCAAATTAAGTGATAATTTATATAGGCAAATGAAATTTAAGAATAGAAATTTGCTCTTACTTTGAACAAAATTTTTTTAATCCTTATGTGATTAAAACCTTACTATTAAGAAAACTATTAGAGTGTTTGAAAGAGATTGGTTTGAATTGTGAACAGTATAAAACTTTCACATACTACAGTAAAAAGCTACAGTGTAAGCGCTCATATGTTACAGTTCTCAAATCCAAATTGATCGTTTAAACTACTATTCGAAACGTGCTATATGACCTCAATCTAATATGAAATATACTTTTTAGAATGAGTTTTAGTATTTTATTAGTAATAAGGTTATAAATAAATTGTTCTACTTTAGACCATGTTGCCAATGATTTTATCTAAACTTGAGTTGTCTAACATTTGTTGGACAACTAAATGCTCTGTATGACCTCAATCTAACATGAAATATACTTTTTAGAATGAGTTTTAGTGTTTTATTAGTAACAAGGTTATAAATAAATTGTTCTACTCTAGACCATGTTGCTAATGATTATGTCTGAACTTGAGTTGTCTAACATTTGTCGGATAACTAAATTAAGGATTCAGGATAGTGGATGTTTTGTTTAGAGTACTTAGACAATAAGATTAATTTTTGAAAAAAAAAATAATAACGTGTTGATAGGATTTTTAATTCCACCAATGGGGGGAAGATAGTTTGGAATTGATAATTTTAGAATAGGATTATTAATTCTCACTCCAAATGAGGCATCGAATTGATAATTCTGGATGGGATTTATTTGTGAAATCCCATCATCAAACACACCGCCAAGAAAATATGAAACAGTTCCTTTAGGAATGGCAATGTTTTCAATCCAAAGTGCGTAAGGATGATATTGCTCTCTGCAAATATGCTGAAAGCCTTGTCCACTTGGCCTCATCACTTTCATTGCGGTCAAGCACTTTTTTTACTAATATTAGTTAATTTTGTACAGGAAAAGCGGAATACAATATGAAAAAACAGTTTTACAACAAATTATAAAACTAGAATCTAACTTGTTCCTCTTAGGGGTAAAAAGGTGGTAGTTTTATAAAAGGCATTCATGTATTTCATGATGAAGATTTCTCTCCCGTGTGTATCATTGCTTTTATGGATCTAAAATCTCGCTCCACCACATTCATGACTTCACACCCAAATGTTTGCTTCATCTCAATTAGTGCTTACAAAGCAAGAGTGAATCGGCAAGAATTAGAAATTGCATTTCCTTCGTAAAATATTGAGTTATAGGAGATTAGATTCCAGGCCATGCATAGACAGTTGCAGGCAAATAACCCTTTTTTTCTCCATGGCATAGAACAGACAGTTCCTGTACTATAAGGCTTCATATTTTTTTCACTGAATGTATATGCACTTCAGAGTCTTTGGTCCAAAAAAGCATCGAAGAATTTTAAGCAAAGAAATGTAGGGGGATTAGAGCTGCATATTTTGGAATACAGGAATCAAAACTTGAAAACGTGAATCTTATCAACTAAAATTTCCAATTAGGTGTTTGCAGAGGTGTTTAGGTTGCTAAAGCCAGGAGGGGTTTTCATAGTGAGTTTCAGCAATCGAATGTTCTACGAAAAAGCCATAGCCGCTTGGAGGGACGGGACCGAGTACAGCCGGGTGCAATTGGTCAATCAGTATTTCCAATCTGTGGAAGGATTTACGCAACCTGAGGTCATTAAGAAATTACCTGCTGCAAATACTGCTCAAGGAGATCAATTGCCTTTCAGTTGGTCCTTGGGGTTGGTGGGAATTGTTCCTTCTTCGGACCCTTTCTATGCAGTTCTAGCTTACAGAAACTTCAAGCCTGTTTTTGAGTGAATTCCGGAGCTTCAGAGATGGAAGTTAAGCTTTGATGTTTTGTTCAAAATATTACATTTACAACACTTTGTGTCCTTGATCATCTGTATTCTATTTTGTTCTTTCTTCAACACTTTAAAAAATATACACTGAACATAAACTAGAAATATGTACTGAGTATGAATATTAGAACACAGATAGAGTTTTCTTTCTTTCATAAATGAAATGTGGATGTGTCTGGTAGGGTGGTTAGAACTATTTTTACTATAGTATATGAAAACTTTACACTATAACTGTATTTTTTTTTTACTTTAGTACGTGAGAGCTTTACATTATTTATAACTGAAAGAGTGATCCAGACCATTTTCTGCCAAACACCCTGTTTTTGACACCATTGTCTATAGCAAGTTCTTCTCTGCCCGACTGTAGTTTATGGCCAATACAGAGAAATTAATAGAGATGTAGTAGTATCTAAAAAAAAACAAAAACAGATAGATCAGAAAAGTTTAGTAGCCATGTTCATCCTTGATTACGAGCACTTATTTTTTAGTTAAGATCTGTTTATAATATTTCCGAAGCTAAAACTAAACGGTTTTGTAATCTTCTTTTATGACATTGAAGAATGGTTTGAACTTGTTAATAGTCAGTTTTTTCTTCTACTTTGTTTTAAAGACGTAGGTGTTTTGGTAACATTGGTTAAAATCATAGTTGTAGTTATCAAATAATGTAAAGCTGTTACATGCTATAATTAAAAGCAAAAAATTAATATTATATAAAACTCTCACATATTATAGTATTTTGAAATATAATCCTGGTTTTATAAAGTTGTTACATGTTACAATAAAAAATAAAAAATTGCTAGTGTAAAGCTCTCATACTTCCCAAACACACTCGTACTAAATCTTAGGAGGTTAAGGATGGTTTTCATAATGAGTAAAGCATCAAACTATGATGAAAATTTCTTTGCTACCGAACTCAGAATTTCAAACGAAATACGCATAGAATAGATAGAATCTTAATCTTCCTTAAATGGAGTGCCGTGGTTAAGATAAAGCGCCATTAATTACAACTGTCTAAGCTACTTGGGAAATTGAGGCATCATTTAAGCTAACATTAACAAATGGTTGCAGGTTTCGTACAAATTTACGTATCAAATTAAAAAAAAAAAACACACTTACAAATCACAAAAATGGCAAATTAAAGTCAATAATCACTTAGTCAACGACATAAGAGAAGGTCAGGATGAGACTTGAGTTTGAAAAAATACGTATCGAATTTATATATATATGTATGATCTTGTTACATAGATATAAAAAAATATGTAATTAAACCAAAAGATATATACACATATATATAAATTGGGTGACTCAACCTGATTTTTTATTTTATATTTTTTTGTTCTTTTATATTTTTTTGAATTTGTTTATCTTTATATCAGTTTGTTTTTGTTACATTCATAAGTAGCCATTTTCATGCTACACTTCATCTAAAAATAGATTTTCTACTCTATATTTTAAAAATTCTAGGGCAATTAGAAGTCCAAATGGAACATCATGGACCAAATCAGGAAAGATACATTCTGAAAGGACTATTTGTTATTTGTGTAAATAACCTTTTATTTAATTTGCAGCCGCAAAACCTTGTTTTCTTTCGAGGTAAAAATATCCTCTTTTTATTTTCGTCTGCAAATTAGCTTATGTGAACCCAAGCCCAACACAACAAAAACACCATCCTTTCTCCCTTTCTCTCTCTCTCTCACTCCTTATCTTCTCCGTCTTTCTTTCTCTGACCAGTGACAACCATGCCTTCTGCAACGAATGCATTATCAATGGCGGAGAGCTGCTTAGCCTCAGCACCAGCCCTCTTCACCCCCAAAACCCAACAGCCATTTCTCTCAAAATCCACACTCAAACTCCCACACCTGCCTAATCCTCTCTCTCTCTCATCCCTCTCTCTCAAACTCAGCAACAACTCGTCGTCTTTTCGCTTAATCCCACTCGTCGCTCAGACCTCTGACTGGGCTCAGGAGGAAGACACAGAACAGGAAGAAGGCGGCTTAGAATTAGAAGCTCGCGCTTCTTCTGACGAAGGCTATAATTGGGGAAAGGAGAGCTCTGGTGAAGGAGTTTTGGTCGGAAGTGAAGGAGAAGAAGGAGAAGCAGAAGAAGAAGGTGGAGGAGAAGGAGAAGGAGAAGAAGAAGGAGAAGGAGAATTTTATCCTGAGCCACCTGAGGAGGCCAAGCTCTATGTGGGTAATTTGCCCTTTGATGTTGATAGTGAGAAGCTTGCTCAGCTCTTCAACCAGGCTGGGATTGTTGAAATTGCTGAGGTAAAATAATTTTAAGGAAAGTTTTTGCTTTTGTTTTTTGTTTTTGTTTTTTTTGATGAACTTTGTTTATTTGTGTTTGTGTGATTTAGAATTTTTGTTTTTGTTGTTATTTTTATATGAATAGGTGATTTACAATAGACAAACGGATCAAAGTAGAGGGTTTGGGTTTGTGACTATGAGTACTGTTGAAGAGGCTGAAAAGGCTGTGGAGATGTTCCACGGATATGTAAGTTTTTTTTTTTTTTTTCAAAATATAATCTCTATTGTTATTCTCTAGTAAAGATGAAAGTGCTAAGAATTTTTAATTACATTGTTTGTAACACTAAAGAATGTAAAGACTAAGAATGCTGCCTAAGACTAAGTAGGGAGTGAATTAGAGGAATGTCACTCCAAGAAGAGAGTTGGAATTCAAACAAACCACTTTTGTAGAAATTTTAAGCCTCTTTTTGACATCAAGGTGGCACAATTGATAACTAAGACTTCAAAAGTGCTATACCACTCAGTTTATACCTGCAAAAGGCTTTGTTTCATGCATGTTGTATACTTGCATTCAATTCAAAGAAGTAAACTTTATTGCCCATATACATATCGCATAGTAGCAAGTCGTAAATTCAGATATCTTGAGTTCAAATCCCTTTAGAAGGACTCTGGACTTTTTGACTAATGAAAAGAACATTACCTTTGCTATTGTAAGTTTAGTCACTCTTTTTAGTTTTGAGTTTAACCATTAAAACGCAGAAGATCTTGTTTTAATTTCCTTTATCTCACTTCAAAGGCTTAATGTGCTTCATATTTCAGTGTTTTCAAGAGTTCCGTATGTTTGTGTAACAGGACTTAGATGGTAGATTCTTGACTGTAAACAAGGCTGCTCCTAGAGGGTCAAAGCCCGAAAGAGGAATGACTGAACCTTCTTTCAGAATCTATGTTGGTAACCTGCCATGGCAAGTAGATGATGCCCGTTTGGAGCAGGTTTTCAGTGAACATGGAAAGGTGGTAAATGCTAGGGTAGTTTACGACCGTGAATCGGGGCGCTCTCGAGGTTTTGGCTTCGTCACGATGTCTACTGAGACTGAACTGAACGATGCAATTGCTGCCCTTGATGGACAGGTTATTTGTTTTCACTCCCACCATCTCTCTTCATTTGAAGTTTGAAACTTCTGCTTTAAGAAGATGATTTCATTTGGGAAGTTAATCAGTCCTTGTTTTTGTTTCTAGTTCTATCTGGTATCTAAATTCCTCTAAGACAATGGCTAGAACCATTTACTCTATTAATCAATGAGCAATAAATATTTGTTGTTCAATTTATTGAGTGGTGAATTATAGAGCCTGATTTATTGTTATTTATTTCTTGGTGTTCAGAGTTTGGACGGAAGGGCAATCAGAGTAAATGTTGCTGAACAGAGGCCAAGGCGTAACTCGTTCTTATTTTAAAAAGATTGTTCTTCCACGAACCCTGCGATCGGTGTATAACTTTGGAGAGAGATTTAACATTTTACATATATATATATATATATATATATATGTATATATATTTTAATTTTAGTTTATTAGACGCTTATAGTGTGACCAGAAAGCTTGATGTTGAGGCATGGAAATTTCTTGTCAGCGCTTCTTTTCCCCACATTTTCTTCATAGTTGTTCAGTCAAGTGCAGTTTAAGCTTTACATGTAATAATATTTCATGGAAGTATTGCAACTTTTTATTTATTCCCTCAACCTTTTATGTTCTCTTTTTCTTTCGTCTTTTTTTTTTAATGATCATTTTCATTAGCCTTTCATAAGTTTTGGTAGTATCTTCTAACGAGAAGGAAAAGGATTCTTGCTCTTAATAATAGGCGAATTCTTTAATGCTCAATGTCGTACCAATTAAACGACATAAACTTTGCCTGTCATTGTCCGCATCGTTTACTATCAGATACGTCGCTCGATCTCGTTGACGCAGGAAACAAAATCCCTCCTTGCCGAGTCTCCTGTTGCTGAAACGGTATGTTAGTTGTCGTTTCTCCCTGAAAATGACAAGTTTTCTATCGTATATAGTTTCTGTCGTTTTACGTGGATAATGACAGCTTTAGTTGTCGTTTGAGTGGAAAACGACATTCTTTACGTTCATTTCTAAAGTGTGCTGTCATTCATTACTCATAATCATGGTATTCCTCCTTAAATCAAGAAGTCTGCTCTCCTTCAGAGGGAAAAAAAAAAGGGATGGTTCTCCTTTATCACTGAAATGAGCGTGGCATTGCCAGTGTAAATTTTTTTGTCGTGTGATAGGAGAAATGACATGTTAATGTCAGATTACTTCAGAGTTCAGAACTTGGTCTTTGATACAGAGATTCAGTCTTTTGATGAAAAGGAGCATTGATTCCGTTGACAGGGTTGAAGGGTGTATTTGGCAGCCCTGTTTTAACCATCAACTATATAGTTAAAATTGTTTCAACTCTCACATGTTATAGTGTACAGCAAAAATAAGCTATAATATAAAACTCTTACATGCCATAGTAATATCGTTTGGATTTTAGTTCTAACTGCATTACTAAACACATTCTAAGAAGCTATACAATAGTGGCATATAAGAAGGTTTCGTGCCATATGACAGGCTACCAAAGAAGATGCAAAAGTATGATCTGGTAAAGAAATGGAGTAAAGAAAAGGGGTTCAAAAGTTCCATTTAATTTTTAAATCCAGTACACGTCTTTATCTACGCTACACTGCACAGCATTAGCTGAAAATGGAACAAAAATCCAGTAGACATTTCTTCTGACTGCAAAGCACATAAAAAATCATCAGTATTGTTGATTGCTAAACACCGTATGTACCTCAAAACGATGTACTTTCCAGCTTGTGCGTTCAAACTTTCAAAATTAGCCGTGAGACTTGAACACATCTGGTGCGTTACCAAAAATCAAGAATATGTACATGCTGCGAGCTACAAGGAGAGCTTCCTAGCTTTCTCGACCGCTTTGACGTAGTAATACAATCTCCA
>CAMOHE010040847.1:0-16784 GCA_946598075.1 Artocarpus hirsutus | reverse complement strand
ACAAGACTAAGATCCATACATAAGCCGACACACATAAAAAAGTTGTAAAATGCGTGACATGGTTTTCTTTCTTTTTTCTTTTTTTCCTCCCTCTCTTTTTCCCTTTTTTATATGGATATATTTTTTTCCAAGGTTTCAGAATAAAATGATATACGGCCCAAATGTTAAAAGGCTAAAAGTCTTTTTGTATACTTGCTTAACGATCGAACAAATATTTACACAATCAATAAAGTCTATCAACTTATCTTGAAATTGTATGATTGAAATGTATATTCCCACTAGGCACACAATATATGTCTTTAGAGATTGCAAAGAAATCTTTTTTAGCGGTGATCATTTCTTTGTTGCATGATATCTAAGAAGTCAAAGATCTCCGAATATTTTGTTGCCTGGAAAAGTTAAAATTTCGGCGTAGACCATAATCTATCATTGATATTGGACCATTTTATAATCAAGTTTTTTTTTAGAGAAACATAAATTTGTAAGGTTGTCATTTAGACCAAGATTTTTCCGAAATTATGCCGGTTCTGTCTCAAGCAGCTAATAATTACAGCTCCAAAAAAAAGTTTGTAAAGTTACGTTTTACATGGTCGGCGTGGTTAAAGAAATGTAAGCAGAAAAATCTAAAACGGAAGCACGGGGAAAAAATCTGAAAAATGGAGTTGGTTTTTAGGCATACAGAATTACTGTCCTCGAGATTTTATTGACCTTTGTTTCCAAGATTTTTGTGGCAAATTATCTAAAAATATAACAAACCTTGAATTTAATAATTAGCAATATTTTTGAATTCCAGAACAAGATATACAACTAGAACCCTGAATTCAATAATTAGCAATATTTTTGAATTCTAGAACAACAAATACAACTGAAAATCTGAAACGTGTATTTAAAGCCAAAATATGTCCATTTTTGAGTAGATGTTAATGTTGTAAATCATGCAAGCTTTTGAAAAAGATGTATTTTTATAAACATAAATAATCGTTACAATAGACATGTCTATTAACATACATCTACATTCGAATGAAGAGTGGCAATCGTTTGAAACAATGGTTTAGGTTAAACCAAAAATTTCACAATATCAAAATCAGGAAACATTGGCTGGCGCCACACTAAAGCCTCTGTTTATGTGTGGCACCAGAGAACCACGACTACAACACTAATCTTTCTTACTCAAATTAATTCTTTATTTTCTATTTTGTATAAGACACTTAGCTTTCATCATTTAAGAGATGTATTATAATTTCTCTTACATTTGTAAATTGAATTTTTTTAATTAATCCTTATATTTATTCTTGTTGCTCCACTTCAATTTATGAATTTGATTATAACCATATTTAAAAAGAAAAATAATTACACCTCATTAGTGGTGCTGGCATCATGACACCCGTTAGAGCAATACCACCTTTGTGGCATTATTTTTTAATCTTAGTAATTTTACAAGAAAGTTTGAAACATATTGCTTTTAAAAAAGTATAAAAACATAATTGATCACAAACATTTTTAGTTAAGATAAGACAAACAAGTGTTATTTAGTTTTTTGGCTAAAAGAAGTGGGATAAATCAAATGAAAAAAAGTTGTATAATATGACAATGATAGTTAACAAGTAATATACCACCTAATTTACTTTCACACTGTTAATGATAGCCATGCCTTGGAGGCCAAGGGCTGAACCTTGTACAACTCTCCAAGTAGCAGGGTGCCTATTTTGGCCCATTGATTGAAATTTTTTTAGATTTCTTCTCGAAAATTATAATGAATGACAGACATTTGAAAAAAAAAAGTAGTAAATGGTAGAAGGTTTTAGGGAATGAAATTTATAGCTTTTTTTCTTTTCTTTCTTTTTTGTTTTCTTAAAAAATCTCGATTTTATTGTGCAGTCAATTGCTAGGTTTTGGATGGTTATTGCCGCTGAGAGGGAAGTTTGGCTAGATTGTCACACTCCATGTCACAACGGCCTTCGCCACGGCATCAGAACGATAGATCGTGAAGCTCACATGACGAGTATGATGTAACGTTGTGGCTCACAGTGGTTGCCCATTTGCAAAGATTTTGAGCTAATCTCCTCTTGGGTTTTGGCTTGCTAATAGTTTTGTGTTTGAGGTGCTTTCTAATCTGGGGCCACTGAAGGTGAAAAGATTTACAAGGGTTTGGGCATACATTATTCAAGATTATGGGTGTTGGGGTTAGAGTTTTAATTTGGGTTAATTATGGGTTTGTTTATTGATTTTATTTTTTTACTTGGTTTGGGGAAGAGAATAATGGGGTTGGTTCGAGAATTCCTTTTTGTTTCTACCATTTTTTTTCTTTTTTTAATTTTAAGGGCTCTTGTTATTTTGTTAATGTTGTTATTGTCCCTCAAGATTATGTTATTTTGCTCATTCACCTATGACCATTAATTCTAAGTTGACTTTCCATAAAAATATTTATAACTAGAGCAAAGTTATTTTCTGTTAAACTTCTTTCATATTTGTCCTTAAACACTATTGATTCTATAATGAGCAATTTAGATGATCTAATGAATATATAATAACTGGACTTATCTGATATCATTTTTATCCAATAGCTTTGAGAACTTATCTATTCAAAACCTGATTCAATTCTCGAGGGAACATTATTAAACTTCTTCTACAAAGTTATGGATTCTATAATAGATGTTCTCAAAAACATATAAAATTAAATCTCCAATACGCCTTATTGGTCATTCATTTAACACACTTATTGACAACTTAAAAAAAAAAAAAAAACCATTCTATAAATTTGAGTCCATTAATCACTCAAAATTAAGCCCATCTAGAAATGGCCATTAACAAGAGAATAAAAATTCTCTTTGCGGTCTGGTTCAAACATAATCTTATTAACACATATTACAAATATATTATTCCATCGCTAATAGACAAAAACAGAACCTCATTAAAATAAAGTGTTGCACTTTATTTCAAATTGTAAACAATAATTTAAACTATATCCGCTAATTTTAATATATCCTTTCCATATGAAGTATTCATACATAATTAGAGGATGAAGCGTTGGTGCAATTTACTATATGAATTATTAATACAAACAAATGCAAAAACATTTATTCTAAATAATGCGAACATATATATATATATATAAAAAGATATGCTAAAATGTAGGTCCCACACCATGTAACGCGAGTAACTGTTAGGATTAGTGCACTAAATTATTAAATACTAATTTTGTATTTAATAGACATTTTGTTAAGAAGTAAATAATGCTATATTTTTTGTTCAATAAGAAATTGTCATATCTACTTTCATTTTATTGATTGTATGACAAGCAAAGGAAAGCACCCTGACTATTTAAGCTAAGTTTAGATCATACACATATGGGGTTTAAATAAGGAAAGATATAATCACAAGATTAATAGTTGAGATTTATAGTATGTAGTTTTTGGAACAAGGATGAACACTTTATTCTTTGTAAAACTGTAATAGGGAACAAATGAGGAGGCGGTTTATCTTGATCGTCAGAGTAGGATTGACTCCATGCTTGATGCACTCATATACTAGATCTAAATGGAGATCATATATCAGACTAAACCTAAAGTGTTAGTTGATCTTATTAATAATTTCATTTACATAAATCAATTCACTTTGGTAATTATCATGTGTTGTCTTAATTTTGAAGTGAGTTCATAACTCTATGTTTATAGCTTATCTCTTTTGATATACGGAAGGCAAGATTTTCGATGATCAAAGGTATTATTTGTCTGTATGTTAAAGACATGATCTATATTCGATAAGAGCATAATTTACAGATATATAATCTATAACTCCTTAATAAAAGTTATGTTATCCTCTCGAATGCATTTTTCAAGAAGTTGAAAAGAAAAGATCTTGATCATATGGATACAATTAATAACTGAATGATTTCCATTTTGTATTTGTTATGAATGGATTCTTTCTTCAAAATGAGATACAAAAATGAAACTTAGGGATAAAATAATCAGAAAGGTAAGATATGACTTCTCCTTAGAGAATCTTCAAAACAATACTAAATTGATGTGCCAATGGCAAATTTGCCATTTAAGTGTGAACAAACACTCTCCAATCAATGACATTTAAAATGACAAATATGCTATAAGTAAAATTTTGTAACAAATTGGCCAACAATTTTAGTATATAGTAAATTTGGGATTTGATTTCTACTGATTGATAGATTAGCTTTTTTGCTTTAATAATTACAATATTCTCATTTATTAATTATTTTAATATTAAAAATTTTACTTACAAGCTTCAAGGTTTAATAATTATGACAATGTAAATATCGCATTTCACATAGTATTATGCATCATAGTATAAAATAAAATAACACATCAATTATATTATTTTTATACTTTTTAGTGTCAAATATAACATTGACATTGTATTTGTATTGGGGAGGGTCTTAAGTCAATTATAAATAACCCATGGCAAATACACATAATATTAGAGATTATTAAAAAAATTAATCGGAATCTCTTAAAATGGTATATTGACAAGAGTACAACCATTAATCAATAATAGAATGATTAAAAGTTGATAATTAATAAAGAAATAACCAAAAATTATTTTATTTATAATTAAAAGAGCTTGATAATGTATATTTATTGGGTCCCAATGTTAGCTCACTAACTTCATATACAAAACTGGTGAAGATTGGATACAATGGATAATCCAAAAGGAATTATGGTTATGGCTCATTAGGGTTGAAGGATGCACACAACACAGTCCAAATAGATTTTATGGTACCAATATTGTCTATTATTTTGAGAGAATTAATTTGTTTAATTAAATTTTTTTAAAAATTTAGTCAAATAAAGTTTCAGATTTTAGATAATTAATTATTTGAATATGATAATTTATTCAAACTGCTAAGTACTGTCCCCTAAAAACAACAAAAACCGTTTGTTGAAAACCAATGAAAAATTTCCATTCCCATTTCGATGCAACGTTGTGTTTGACAAAAGTGGTTCACATCACTTTTTCAGTTATAAATTATATAAAGCTCTCACATACTGCAGTAACAATTAAAAAATCGCTACAGTGTAAAGCTCTCACATGCTACAGTAAAAACAGTTTCAACTAATGGTTTTCACTACCCTCCCAAACACCCTTGTCTCATGCTCCAAAAACCGACCATCCCAAAGCTGTCGGTTATTAACTGACATTCATCCCTAGGCTCTAGAGGGCAGCCTGAAAACGACCTCGTGAAAAATTCAAAATAATCTAGTGTATAACCGGGGATAATCAACCGGATACTACACAATTGTTGATCAAATTGGGCCTTCTTTCTAGCACGCAAGCTTTTTTGGGCTTACTCTGTACTGGAACCCAGTACCCAAAAAACTCTGGGCTCTTATCGCTCTCTCACTTCAGTCTCTTCCTTCCTTCCTCGTCGTCCATCGTCGAGACCCAGGCGAGAGAGACGAGAGAGGAGAGAGAGAGAGAGAAACAGAGAGAGAGAGCAAAACAAGCTTGCTGTTTTGTGTTTTTGTTTTTTTTTTTGGAGAGGCATGAAAGATGGCGGCGGCGCGTCGCTGGCGTCCGTGGGGACCGACGCGAAGAAGCGGCGCGTGAGCTACTTCTACGAGCCGACGATTGGTGACTACTACTACGGCCAGGGCCACCCCATGAAGCCCCACCGGATCAGGATGGCCCACAACCTCATTGTCCACTACGGCCTCCACCGTCGGATGGAGATCAGCCGCCCCTTCCTCGCCGCCCCCTCGGACGTCCGCCTCTTCCACTCGCCTGAGTACGTCGACTTCCTCTTCAACGTCTCTCCGGCCACTCTCGCCGACTCTTCCTTCTCTCGCCACCTCAAACGCTTCAATGTCGGCGAGGATTGCCCGGTCTTTGACGGCCTTTTCGCCTTCTGTCAGGCCTCCGCCGGCGGCTCCATTGGCGCCGCCGTCAAGCTCAACCGCTCCGATGCCGACATCGCCATCAACTGGGCCGGTGGCTTGCACCACGCCAAGAAGTCTGAGGCCTCAGGGTTTTGCTATGTCAATGATATCGTCCTTGGAATTCTCGAGCTGCTCAAGGTTCATAGGGTAAGATTTTTTTTTTATTGGAAAATTTGTGAACTTTTGATTATGAAGCTTTTATTCTGTTCTATTGGTTACCTGAGAATTGGGATTGTTTTGATGTACTTTTTCCTTTTCTTTCTTTGGAAAAGTTTGAAATTTTAGTTATTGAGTTCTAAATTTTGTTCATCTGTGAATTGTTTTTTTTTTTTAATAATTTCGAATGGTTTGCTATATTTTTTTTTGTTATATTATAGCAATTTGTAGTGTTTTAGTACTGGACTAGTACTAGCTAGTCATCTTGGCTCGGGGAGTTCTTTGACTGATGGTGGAACGTTGGCACCAATTAGTTTCATCAAGAAGAAAAAGGGGCTATATTGACTTGAGGATAATTTTGGCATACTAGGGTTCGTTTAATGCAATGTCAAAAAAGTTGGAATGATTCATATCTGATTGTAGCAGTACTGAAATTTTATAGGTTCTGAATGTTTGTGACTTTTGGCAATATCTTTATGCTAATTCAGTCTAGATTTTGTCTAAAATCTTAGATTGAAAACATTTTTTTTTTGCAATTATTTCGTCGTCATTGCACAGCGCGTGCTTTATGTGGATATCGATGTTCACCACGGAGACGGTGTTGAGGAGGCATTTTACGCTACTGACAGAGTGATGACTGTGTCCTTCCATAAGTTTGGGGAGTTCTTTCCTGGGACTGGACACATTAAGGACATTGGGGTGGGTCCCGGCAAGAACTATGCTCTCAATGTCCCGCTAAATGATGGACTCGATGATGAGAGTTTCCGTGGCCTGTTTCGGCCGATCATTCAAAAAGTAATGGAGGTATATCAACCAGACGCAGTTGTTCTTCAATGCGGAGCAGATTCCTTGTCTGGTGATCGGTTGGGTTGCTTCAATTTATCTGTTAAGGGGCATGCTGATTGCCTTCGTTTCCTGAGATCCTTTAATGTTCCTTTGATGGTCTTGGGTGGCGGAGGATATACAATGCGGAATGTTGCCCGTTGCTGGTGCTATGAGGTTTACCCTATACTCCATCCAATTTAACAGTATTGATCAGTTTTTTGCCCTAGTATTGGAAATTGTGTTTTTATTTTTATTTTTGAGAAGTTGCATTTCATACTTTGTGTCAGACAGCGGTTGCAGTTGGAGTTGAGCCAGATAATAAGTTGCCTCACAATGAATATTATGAATATTTTGGCCCAGATTACACTCTTCATGTAGAACCGTGCAATATGGAGAATATGAACTCTCCCAAAGATATGGAGAAAATAAGGTGATATTTGGTATATTCATATTCTGCTTTAAAATATAATCACACTATAAATAAGCCGTATTGAGAAGCATGTGTTCGCCTAACTATGTGGTTTCATCATGTTGACTCCGAGCCGCAAGAGCATTTACAGTTTTGCAAATTCACAAGTCGTTGTAAGATTGTGCATTTTTGTTTGGCAATAGCAGAACTTTGATTTGTTTTGGGTTTCGGATATTAGATTTGCCTACAGTATTGACGCCTTTTTGGGTGGAATCCCTTTTATCTGGCTTGTTTAGGACATATTGATTCATAATCTCTGTGTTCCTCATCAAGTTTTTTTTAACTTATTACTGTTCTTCCTATTCCCCCAGAAATACACTACTGGAGCAACTTTCTAGATTGCCACATGCACCCAGTGTACCTTTTCAGACAACACCATCTATTACGCAAGTTCTAGAAGAGGTCGGTATTTGGTGCAGTCTATTCTCTCTCTCTCTTTTTTTTTTCACATATTTTCTCTTTAACATTTCTGTCTTGTCCTACCGAGTCTGAAATTTGTTGGGTGTAGGGGGAAGAGGACATTGATCAAAGACCAAAGCATCGCATTTGGAATGGCGAATATTATGATTCTGATCCTGACGAAGATGAGAAGCCTCGGATTAGAAGCTTTGATGCTGATACTCATCCTGTGGTTAAAACTGAGACGACGTAAGGCTTTTAATTTTGTGTAAATTTTTTCCCCCTCCTATAAATTATAACTTTAACCAGAGTACCAAGATTGATGCAATTTGTGAGTTTTTCAAAGTCAAACTTTTCAGATAACTAAAAAAACTGATCTTTGATATCTAAGATGTTCGTAATCATCTTGGTTTTCATTTCTCAAATTATTGGCTCAAACCTCTGCTGATAATGGAACTTGGTGAATCTTCAAAATTTCATTTTAAATTTGAATATTAACCTCGTGATATCATCTGCTTATGAACTGTTTGGGTTTGTTTTTCTCCTTGGTACTGGTTATGGAGTTTAACCACCTTGTGCAATACCGATCGCAATACCGGAAACCTTTTCGACCTTTTTATCTGTGAACAATGAACTTGTTATTCAAGGGATACCTTTTTGTTATTGTCATGACAGGGATGTTAAAGACGAGATGGAAGAATATGAACCCGTAGCGAGTCGACCATCCATCTGAGACGCGACACGTAGCAGTCTGTAGTTTCAGCTCATTATCTCTAATTTAGTATCATCTAGAAGTTAAAGATCTTTCATCGAGATGAAAGCTTATCAAGGCAATGTTTTCATAACTAGTGGGCACTTGGCTGCAATCAAGTCATTCATGTCTCTTATTTAGCCTTTCCTGTAAAACCATGTGAGAAAGGAAATATTTCGTTTGTTACACAGGTGAATACCAATACTTGTACTCTGCAGACAATATCATCCTTACTAGAGAGAAGATTTTTCCTGTTCCTTCCCCCCCCCCCCCCCCCCTTAACATAACATCAGTACTTCGTTGGTAGTTCTGTGCTTTTTGTCTTTCGCTGTTCGTATGAGCCTGTGTTGGAACATGTACTTTCCCGTCTAATTTGGAGAATTTTCAACTATTATAATGTAAAGCTCTCATATTATAGTATAAAGCAAAAATAATTATAATATAAAACTTTTTAAATTAGTTTCAATTAATTTTTCAGACAGCTATAAAATTGTCCATATATTTCAAATTTGGAACTCCCACTTCACGTGGTGGGTTGGGTGGGCCTTGAGATTGTACAACTCCGATCTTCTGGGCAAAGGGACAGTGGGGTAGCCTGGATCATTGTTCCGAGGGGGGGGGGCGGGGAAGGGAGGGGGGGATCTGAAGATGAAAAGTTGCACAGATTCTATCTATCTATCTATAAATTTTGAACAATTTATCTTTTTTTCTTTTTTTCAACTTTAAGCACTTTTTATTATCTTAAAATGGCGGCCGCACCAGCATTCGATTTTTTTTGTCATAAACAACAATTTTGGACGGAAGGACCATTCTTGAAGCTTTTCTCCAGAGGCATTTGTAAACTAAAATCATTTTTATGTACGAAGACAGCTGCAAGTCACGTGAATAAAACGTTTTAAAATTTGGTTTTTTATTAACCGGATAAAGTGAGTTTACATCTTTCGCGCCAACTGCTCCGACTGATCAGTCATGTCCTCGTACTGGACACAGATAGAGAGATTCTAGAGAGAGAAAGAAAGCCATGACATTCCTGCTAACCTCGTACCAAATCGATCCACTTCCCCTCATCCCCAAGACTAGTACAAGCCACCAAATCCCAACACCACAGCAAAACGATGATGGCTCCGTTGCTCTTACCGGTGATCTTGATGCGTTGAAGGAGAAGCTTCCGAGTTCTTTGATGGGCTATGTTGATATGTGGATGCCGTTTAGATGTTGAGATGGTATGTTTTTGTTTCTTTGATTGGTTTTGAGGTTTTCAGTGAAGTTGTCCTTGAGTAAAATTGATGGGTTGGTTTGTTTATTCTGTTCATGCTATTTAATGTAACTGTAAAGTCTAAAATTGAAATGCAAAGCAAGCATGTTTTTCCTAATGCTTTATGCAGTAGAAGAAAGAGAGTAAAAGTTATGGCTTTTCACTGTGTATTTGGAACTAAATTATTAAAGACTTTAACTAATAAGCAATAAACATGTTATAATGAGATTTAGAAAATGTTATTTAAATTTGGTATAAGTTTTGCAGCCTTCTTAGAGGAGTTTTTCTAAGAAGCCACTCTAAGAAGTAGCTTCTGGACTTCAAAAGGACGAAGCTAAAAGCAGTTTTTAAAAAACAATGCCGAATAGGCAACCACATGACTCCCTTGAATTCAGTTAGTACATATACCAATTTTGTGAAACAAATTCCTTGTCTTTCTTTCTAATTTATACTATGAAAATATTAGTTTGCAAGCTGCAAGGTTGTATTTCAAGTTGTGATATACAACAGTTTTTTTGGTTTCACTACTTTCTACTGTTGAGCATAGCTAGTTAGTTAGCAGTCTGTTGACTTCTCTTCTTAACTTTTACAGATGAATTCTCTTCAACGTGTAGGAACAAATTTAGGATCTATGCAAACTTAGGTGTAAATGTGGAGTGTTCTGGCATTAAGATGCCCAACTTGCAGTAAAACATTGAAAGTTTACACAAATTCGGGTGCTGACTTTGCCATTCAGATCATACATTGACGCAGTTTCAAACGCCCTGGCCTGCGCCTCTGATTTACAGTAGAGAACCAACGAGCCCTTTTTATATCATCAAGCTGGCCTTTTTTCCTCTGTCTTCCTTGTTTTTTGGATTTGGTTTGCCAACTTGTAGGATCAGTGTTGAGGCAACGTCCAAGAGCCAGTTGTATAACCGAAAATACTATGCCAAAACGACATCTAATATATAGATTTCTTTTTTTGAACTTGAGTTGTCCCCAGTCACCTAAATGTTCAGTAGATATTGTCTCAATAATACGCCTAGGCATCTTAAATTACCAGCTTAAAGGAATCTTTTCTTGATGGTTCAATTTCTGTAGCCTCTCAATAACTCGTTTTTCTGCAGAACTTGTTTAACTTTTTTGTCGTTTTGATTTTACATACGTAGCTTGACAAAAACGTTACTTTCAAGTGGTGCAAGGCTTTGATGATATAGTGCAGCCAGATCATGTCATATGTTTCTAAACTTTTAAATCCCCCAAGCACGGTTTTTTATCAGATGAAATTAACTGAACAAATACAATTTCCTCTCACCCAAAAGAAAAGGAAAATAAAAGAAGATTTATGTTCTCTTCATAGATTGCAAATTTCCATAAAAATATAAGGGAGTTAGGTGTTAGGGCTCAGTCAAGGAACTTTTATAATATATAAAACCCCATTATGGATTATAAAATAGACCTAAACATTAAGAAAAACCATGCTATAGATCTTTAAATTCTGCTTCTTGGTTTTTGTGTTCCGGTTTTCTTTCCAAAAGGGATTCAGAGGATTATCGAGGTTCTTGTTACCTGCTGCTAGAGATGAAGTCCTTAGCAGCAAAGCTGTTTGTGCTATCCCTTGTCTTGGGCTTCGCCGTTTATCTGAAACTTCTTCAACACTCCTGCCTCAAGTTGGTTTTTCTTCTCTTTTGAAGACACTCTTTTCTGTTTATTTGGGGTCTCCCGTTAGGCATAGCCTCTGAAAGTTGCTTCATTTAAAAGCCGCTTCTAAAAGTGTTTGAATCTGAACACTTATTGAGAAATCACAGCTTTATTTCTCTTGTTCTTCTGGCTAAAAGAGAAATAGAAGTTGTGCTACACAGGCTCCATATCCTGAATAGGGAAAAGAGCTTTTAAGCTTTATCCTTTTCAAGTGGTTTTCTCTTACATAGTTTCTTAGATTTTATATTTCTGCTTTCTTATGTCAATTTTCCTTTGAGGCTTTTGATATGACTCATTCTAAGTATCATCTTTTGTTTATGAAGATGACAAGAAGAGTTCATCGTCGAATTTTTCGACTGCAAAGTGTTACTGAGTGGGATCATAGCAAGAGAAGAAGGCAAACCGTTACCCTTCCGGAGTTTGCGAAGCCTCCTAATGCCACCTCCTCCGCCTATCAAAAACAAGCAAACGGCTATGAAATCCGCGGCCCCACCTCCTTTGGTTGCTTGAGTATCTTTGTTCCATGAATGTAAATTGTAGAGTATTGTTTCTATAACCATATGCAAATGTGTCGTTTGTTCTATTCTGTTATTGAGGATTATCATTTCTGTGCATATTTTCTCCTTGTTTGATGGTTATGTTGATATGTGGACGCCGTTTAGATGTTGGGACGGCATGTTCTTTCTTCTGTGATAGGTTTTGAGGAGTTCAGTGATGTTCTCCTCGAGTTCAGTGCTAAGCAAGCCGGTTTGGTATTGCTTTTGTTGATTGTTTAGTCCGTGGTAGAACAGAAATTTATATTGAGTATGTCTATTGGACTCTTTTAGAGCACCGTATCGTATGATAGTACATTGCCTCCGTCCTTGCCCTATGCAAAGGATTACAAGTCTACGAGAGAGGTTAGAGAAAAAAAGAGTTGAGTAGTTCTTCTTTATCATAAGTTCTGCAGCGGCTGAAAGTAAACATAAATTTCATATTTAGAATAAATTATTATAATTTTTTTACGTCCATTTTTGCTTACATGCTTCTCATGTTTTTACTCATGATAGAATTAAGGCGTCTAATTTGTAACACCATCCAAAATGATTTGTAAGTATGGAGTCTTCTTGCAATAACATGCCTGCCCAGCTTGTTAGTAAAATATTGCAAGTTAACTCAATTTCGGGAGCAGACTTTTTGACATTTAATAGATTGACACAAAGTTTCAAATGCCTGGTTTGCGCCCACTGATTCACAGGTCCTTTATACAATCCAAAATTATCAAGTTGACCTTTTTTTTCTATATATATTTTCTTTAAGACCAACTTTCAAGATAGACCAAGAGCCAGCTGTATAAACAAAGACGGTACAAAAACGACATTTAAAGTGTGTTTGACAATACAATTAAAACTAAAAATTGAACCGATTTTATTGCAGTATATGAGAGCTTTACACTATAACATACTTTTGTTTTACATTGTAGTATATAAGAGCTTTATACTATAACAACTATATAGTTGAATGGGGTTGGCAAATGCACCCCTAATATAGATTTCTTTTGCTGAACTTGATCGACCTGAGTCATCTAATGTTCTGTAGATAAAGCGTCTGTAATATGCCTAGGCATCTTTGACTCCAATCTTTGTTTCTTATCGGAAAAAAATTTCACCGAATAAATACAATTTTCTCCCATTGGTGTGGGAAAAGAGAAAAAGGAAAGAAAGGGAAAAAAACAAAAAAAAAAAGCATCTGTATTCTTCCTAGATTGCAAAGTCAAATTTTTTCCTTCTTACCATTTCCATGAAAACAATAGTGAAAGTTAGGCGTCTGGACTCAAAGTCTACAAACTTCTATACTATATAAAAGCCCATTATAGATTATAAACTAAACCTAAACATAATAATAATAATAAAAAGCCATATATATATCTCTTTAAGTCTTGCTTCTGGGTTTTTGGTGTCCTGGTTTTCTTTTCCACAAGGGATTTTAAGGATTCCCCCAAGTTGCTTATTGCCTGCTGCTAAAGAGATGACCTCTTCTGCTGCAAAGCTTGTTGCACTATTTCTTCTCTTGGGCCTAGGCTTTTATCTGGCAACTTCTTCAACATTCATTTCTTATGGTAGTATCTTTTCCTTTTTTTTTTTGGTTTTTGATTAGTTGTCTTTCTGTTTTAGGCATAGTTTTATTGAAGTTGGTTATTTGGTATAGGGCCTCTTTGGCATGGTTTATGAGAGTTGCTTTTGCCTATTTGAGTCGAATAACTGTTTTTGAAACTATTTGGATGTAAACACTCACCGAAAAGATACAACTTTCTATACTTCTATATACTAAAAGCAAAGTAAAAACTGTGACAAATGGGCTTATATGTCAAGAAGAGGGAAAAGGGTCTTATATGCTCATCAAGTAGTTGTCTCTTGCATAGATCCCTAAGATTTTACCTTCCTGCTTTCTTACATTAAAGTTTCATTTGAGGCGTCTGACATTACTCATTCACTATTAGTTTTCGTTTATGAAGGTGACAAGAAGAGTTCATCTTATGTTTTCGACTGCAAAGGCGTGTTGCGGAGGTTTACGGGAAAAGAAGAAGGCAACATTGGATGTGCAAATCTTGAAGTTGTTGAACACAAACAAGTACCCTCCCGGAGTTTGCGAGTCCTCCTAATACCACCTCTTGCGCCGATTAGAAACAAAGCAAAGGATATGAGTGCCGCTGCATCACCAGCTCCTTTAATTTCTTAAGCATCTTTGTTCCATGGATTTCAATTGCCAATCCCAACTACAGGGTTCATAATATTTTTATATTCCAACTTAGTCATCTTATCTTTGTACACGGTTTCTACTCCATCCTTTATGAATTAGACGTTTTAATTTTATCGAAAAGTGGACATGAAAAAAAAAAACAAGTAAAAACAAACACATAATTTTATAATAGTTTATTTTTAATATAAGAGCTACACTTGCTCTTAGTTATTGCAGAATATTTACTATGACAAAAAAAGTTTACCAGAAAAAATCACATACCATTTAACTATCTGTGTTTTCTCTGCCTGATTCTACCAAACCTTAATTTGACACTCTTTTTATATATTAAAAAAATTGAGGCAGCCAAATTTTATAAGTGTAAAATCTCAAACTACCCTTACTCATGATCCTCTGCGCTCCACAACTTAACAAGAAGCAAACTTACTTAAATTCATTGTTATTGTCTAATTGAATATCCCTATGGGGCTCTGATAACGTGTACTTTAGAGGGTGTTTAGGAGGGTGGCATGAACCAGTGGTTGGAATCACTTTTATTGTAGCATGTGAGAGTTTTACATTATAACAAATTTTTTATTGTTACTGTAACATGTGAGAGTTTTATATTGTTTACAATTAAATTTGTAGTAGAAACCATGGTTTTTACAACTCGACCAAATAGCCGTTTAGTTTCCATTATTAAGAACGATTGAAACTTTACACGATTTCCGGTGCTGACATTGACATTCAAGTTGGCGCATTGACACGGTTTCAAATGCCTTGGTTTGTGCACACCTATTCATAGTAGAGAACCAAAGAGCCCTTTACATAAGCCAAAATTTTCAAGTTTCTTCTCTGATCAATATTAAGGCAACGACCAAGTGCCATAAATTAATTCTGAGATATTACTATACAGAAGCGACATCTTTTGCTTTAATATAAATTTCTTTTATTGAACTTGAAATGACCACAATGACCGGAATGTTCTGTACATAGTGGGTCAATAGTAATATGCTGAGGCATTTTAATTTGATAGAATTATTTCTTGTTGGTTCAATTTCTATAGCCTGTTATTACAATTTTAGTGCTCCATGTTTTAGAGAAACACTCTATTAGTATTCTGTTATTAAAAAGATATCAAAACAGTACCTGTAATTTTAAAAAACATTGTTTTGGTACTTTGAGTTTCTTTTTACGGTGAAATTTCTTTTTAAGCCTTTTATTAATGAACCTCAAATTAATTTTTATAAATTTAAAATTTTACCTCATAAAACAAGAACTTAGGATATCAAAATTATATTTTTAAAAACTTCAAGATACCATTTTGATATTTTCTAAACAACAGAGTGCCAAAGATGTTTTCTTAAAATATATGACACCAAAATGATAAAAACTCCTCCTATTAATTCTTTTGGCTGCACGACTTTTGTTTAATTTTTGGTCGTTTTGATTTGACAAATATAGCTTGGCAAAACGTTACTTACCATTTACTTGCCTGCTTGGGAACTTCTAGCTACACTCAACTCAATATAGATGGTGTACACAAAGAAAGAAAAATTGAGCGAACTAGATGTTAGACATGTATGTCCTAAGGAGTAAAAATATAATGAGTTTTTGAAGACATTTTTATCAATAAAGAATTCATTTATTATTTATATACTAAATCTTGTCTTCTTTATGTTCATATTTGTTGAATGTATGATAAGCAAACAATAGTTTGAGACTGTCGGTCTAAATCTTTAAGAATTAGGCATATAATGGACAGATTATGCGGAAGACACGATTCTTAAGATGACGGTCTAAAACATAAGATCCGCAATCGAGAGAATAAAGTTGGACGCTTTATTCATGTAAAGATTATTATGTTGTCTATATTTCTATTGGGACATGGTTTGTCTTGACCATCGGAGGTGGACTCTGTGAATAGAAACATTGACACGTTGTCATAGGTGACGATGTGTTAGATCGGGACATAAAGTGAATTGATTTGGATTAATAATTATGTCTTGGCAAATCGATTCACTTTAGACAATCATTTGTATTGTATCTTAATCCTGAGATGAATAGTGGGCCCGTTATCTTGACTTGTGTCTTTTGATGTGTCAAAGGGTGACACCCACATCTTAATAGTGGTATGCATGCCGGTACGTTGGAGGCATGACTCTTGATGACGTAGACCTGTTGTTCATAGATATGGAATCCATAGCTTCTCTTTAGGAGTAGTGATATCCTCTTATATGCGTTATCTTGTAATTGAAAATCTAAAGCGCTCAACTATTTGGATACATAGGTGTGACCGAATGGTATATTGTCTTTGGATGGTAATTTTCCTATGGTGAGATAATGGAACGTAAGATAAAAATAATCGGGAAGCTAAGACAGAACTTGTCCTTAAGCCGATTATAGATAATCCTATGGAGAAACGATACACTATGATATGTCATGGAGACTTAGCTATACGGGCTTCGTAATTCTATAGAGTTCGAGAGTGCAGCTCCAAGCTTTTAGTGGAGTAGCGTTGAAGTTGATAATTATGAAATATATATCTGGGATATTGGATTTCATAATTATCAGGAGCTTGAACTATATAGGTCCATTTGGTCCCCTTTGCTAGCTCAT
>CAMOHE010040846.1:0-24032 GCA_946598075.1 Artocarpus hirsutus | reverse complement strand
AAAACAAAACAAAAAAGAAGAGTTTAAACAAAAAGAAAAGGAGGCGTCAAATTTGGAGTATATTTTCTCAAAACACGAGAGAAAGAAGCAAGAAGAGGCTAAAAGGGAGGGTGTCAAGGAAATTAATAATAATAAAAAGAGAGACAGATACTTTTCAAAAATTAAAAAGGAAGAAATGGGAAGCGCGTGGGGCCCGCAAAACAAATGTTCAATATAAAACAGGATATAAATTTGAGATTTTTCTGATGAAAAATAACCAACTAATTTTAACCGTCTAACGTCGTGCTGTCTTGCCCGTCAAAACCAACAAGGAGAGTCACAATCGTGCTTCAGTCAGCCTCTCGCCATGAATTGTTCCCTAAACAATTACTTTTGTGACAATGAAATGAACTAGTTTGATTATTGTGCATTGGAGAGCCGAACTCACTTGCAGAGAATGAGAGAATGTATAAGACCTTTGACGATGTTCGTGTAGCCCGGAAATTCAGAGCGTGACGCCCACTTGCACTTTCCAACAATCCTTTAAAGTATTTACGAACTGAATTTCAACTATATTTTAACTGTTACAATATAAAACTCTCATATATTATAAGTTTTAACTTTAATTTTTAACTTAATTCTTAAATATTTTAAGCCAACACATACGGTTCAAATTAAAAATTGAAACAGTTTTATTATAAAAGGTAAAAGTTTTACATTATAATTTATTTTTATTTTATATGATAATCTTATACAATTTTTACATTCAAACAGTTTCGACTATGTTATACTTTTTATTTATATTTTTGCACTCATCGTCAACTGTGTTCTCTCAGCTGCATAAAAATCACTGCGTTTATCCACTGCATTCAAATCGTGGTGCAGTGTTCAGAGTAAAAAAAAAAACGACTTATTGCGGAGACAGAGATTTGAAAGAAACCAAAGCCAGTGTCAGTGTGCTCACGAGTGGATAAATATTGCCGTTTTGGTGTTTTACATTTCATACGCTGGACTTCACCGAGGACTCATAGGGAGCCGTATGTCACGTCCGAAAGAGTTTTTTTAAACGTGATAAGTGGTATCAGAGTCGGGTATTGCTTGTTTGGTGTGTAAACTCTTTACGGTTCAATGAGACCCTCAGGAGAGCCGATCCGTGACAGGGTGTCACACGATTGGGTGGAGGTCTCTACGAGAATGTAACGTACAAAAAAAAGTCTCACATCGGCTAGATAGAAGATCAAAAAACAATACTTAAGTCTTAAATTGTCAACCTCTCAACAAAAGCTTTTTGAGCGTGACACGTAGCAACCAAAAATGATCCTCTTCCCATTATTATCTCTGTTTACCTCGTCCTCTAGTGCGTTACAGGTAACAACTTAACAAGTGACTCAAATTTGTCGTTTGTTGTCTTTCAATTAAAGTACTTTCTACATGGTTTGTGTTTCATTTAATTTAATTCGATTATAAATACACAAAACTGTCTGAATTAGAACATTCACGAATCGCCAAATAAAAAAAAAAAAAAACAAAGACCTGTAAATAGAAACCAAAAAATGAACATGGAATTTGAATTTGCGCAACTTTGAAAAAGAATATATTTTGAACTTTTTTTTGTTGTGAAACCTGTGTACAGGTCCTAATGTGTCCTTCTCTGGGAAGAGCTCTCCCCCGATAGCCGTTTCATCCGTCATACGCCCGTCTTCTGTCCTTCCCATTTCCTTCGTCTGCTTCCTTTGTCTCAGTCTCCCTGTTTTTGTCTTTCGGTGTATCCACAAGAAATCCCACTTTCTGCATTTCCGTTTCAATGCCATCCCTTTCATTTATTTCTTCTTCTTTCACAGTAAAAGCGGCTTCCTCTGAACAATTACGATTACGCATAAGTTAAACATCCCCCTTTGAGAAACTGTTGAAACCCGCGTGCAATTTCAGATTTTTCTGCGCAAAACCCCTCTTTCTTCTTCCTTCGATCCCAAAAATCCAATGATCTAAAAGCTTTTTCTTTCGGAAGCTTTTGTGGGCGTTTTGAAATGGAAGAGAACGAGGAGGAACAGCCAGCTTTTGAGATTGGGGTGGTGGTTCCTAAGAGTTCTGACTGTGTGGAGGTTCTTGTAAATGAGTTTAAGAATGTGGGTCTTGTTGTTGAGAGAGTCCTTGGCGTTGCTGATCAGTTTATCAAGGTTTGCCGTATAAAATTTCTTTCCTTTTTTTCTTTGCAATTTCCTTCTTAAATATTTATACTTTCATGGGTGGCGGAATCATAAATAAGTTCTTCCTTCTTCTAGGCTTGCCAGGATCACTTAGGATTGAACAAAACATGTGTATTTTAATATATATGGTAATGTTTGGATCCTAAGTTTAGTCTTATGTTTATTTTAGTTGGCAGCACCTCTAGAGACTTTGGGGAGGGCTGCAGCCAGGCTGCAAATAAAGAAACGGACCCGCATTGGTATATTCCTTTCGTAGATGTTTTCATGTTTTCCTTATTTTAAGTTTTCCTGCCCCATTGTTTTTTAATTGAAAATAACTTGAGAAGTCAATGTGCAATGCCCGTTTTCAGGAGTGGATTTGCAATTTGAATGGGAGATGACTGAGGCCTTTGTGAGACAACCTGATGGTTCATTGTTCAGCTGGAGTGAGAGATTTCATTGTTATCAGCACTTAATTTATGGAATTGTGAGTACTAATAATCTGTGAAGAAAATGTAATCAGTTATTTTTACCTTTTTCGGATTTGAAACTTCCAACTAGTTTGGCTTTGATGGTTGGACTTGGATAGTCTCTGTTAATTTTGGTTTCATTACTCTTTTACTATTCTATGACGTTTTATCCACATCTGTCGTTGGATTAAAAAACAACCAACCATTATCCCTTTCCAATTATGCATCCATATGCACAGTTTATTACGGATGACTAAAGTCCCTTAATAGTAACTTTGAGATCTAATATCTTCCAAGAACACAATGTACTCTGATGTTTGCATCTATAGACAAGTGGTATATGGATACATTACAGGAGAACAAGGGCAAGTCAGCTGTAATTCTAAAACATGATGGTAAAGAGGTACGGTGGGAGGTTGGGGAATGTTTGCTGCAGAAATTACAATGTGAGGGCGTTGTTAAGAAAGTATTCCCATTGCACGGTATGTTTTGTTTATCAATAAGATTTGTTTATCTCTAGCATCATAACACTCTAAAAGAAGATGATTCTTTTTTTATAGATGAAATAAAAAGGAAGAAACTTCTTCATAGCTGGGCACTGCATTGGCGGGACGTCACAAATCAGCCAATAGACGATATCTACTCGTACTTTGGAACAAAGGTTAGTAATCACATAGAAAATAAATTAAGCGTTTGCTTGCCTAAACATTTCAACAGGAATTTGATACACTTTAACTGTTTGACAGATTGCTCTCTACTTTGCTTTCCTTGGAATGTATGCACAGTGGTTACTCTTTCCAGCTGCCTTTGGCATTATGTTGCAGATAATTGATTTGGGGTGAGTGTGTAAACATGTCCTCCTATTGTTCCTGGACGTTATTGCATCAAGTTGTGCATCTTGTGCAATAATGTTCATAAGTATTGGCTTTGTGCTTTCTTAGGCCATTGCAGTTGGTGCTTCCCATTTTCTTCATATTTATTATTCTATGGGCAATAATGTTCTCCCAGTTCTGGAAACGTAAAAATTCTGTCCTTTTAGCCAGGTAAGTTTTGTCATTGAATTGCTTTTTTGGGCCAATAGCTACTCCAACCAGCACAATTTTTTCAAGTTTTACATTTCTCTTCCTTTCTTTTGGCTCTCTTTGCACTTTCTTTGGTTTTGTGTATATAGATGGCAAATTAGTTATCCAATTGGAGCTGATACTGGATACAAACTTCTGGGCAAGGAGTGGAGTTCTTTGCAGTCACCTATGGAACTCATAAGAAAATGGGGGACTGACAACACAAAAGCAAAGGAGATGTTCCAACGGAATGAGTGGTTTGGACAACTCACAAGATTCAGAAATGATGCTCTCGTTATCTTGAGTATCATATGCCTCCAGTTGCCATTTGAAGTGGCCTATGCTCATACTTACGAGGTTATGGAGTCTGAACTTATGAGGTAAGGCAATGAGTTACTCTTGCTATCATAAAGCTATTCTTTTCCCACTATGGAAATTAACTTTCCATTTTAGAAGTTTAGGCTCTGTGAGTAGAGGGATGTGTCAACTTGCCTTTTGGTTACGTTCTTGAACTACTTAATGCAAACACTCGTTCTTTTTGTTATGCTGTTTCATAATGGTAATACGGCATGAGGATGACAAATCTAGTATTTTTGTCTTTTAGGTTTGGGTTGACAGCCATTTATCTCTTTGCCATTCAATATGTTACCCAAATTGGTGGTAAGATCTCGGTCAGGCTCATTAAGCATGAAAACAATGAAAACACAGAAAAAAGAGCAGACAGCTTGGTCTACAAGGTATTCAGCAGAAAGTGGTACTTACCTTGGGATTTTCTTCTCTGTTCACAGACGTTTTGATGTAGTTAATGGGTTTAGTTCCTTTGCAGGTTTTTGGTCTGTATTTTATGCAATCATATATAGGTATTTTCTACCATGCCCTCTTGCACCGTAGCTTTTTGACCCTCCGCCAAGTCTTGATTCAGCGCCTCCTTGTGTCTGAGGTGATTTACATAGATAACTTTTCAGGTTACTATTCTTTACTACTGCTTGGGTGCTTTAATTCTGCAACTTTTGCCAGGTATTGGAAAACCTGTTGGAGAACTCCCTACCTTATCTTAAATATAGTTATAAGAAATATAGAATCCGGTGAGCTTCTATATGACTATAACTTCTTGGACCTCTTACATTGTGGGGTTATAGTCGTAGGTTCCCTGAACATGGGCTGATGCAGATGTAAATATTATTTAATTTTTCTTGTGCGGAGAAGAAAGAGAAAACGTGAAAATGGATCATCAATGGGGAAGATTCAGTTTACTACAAGGGTAGAGAAAGAGTACTTGAAACCTTCCTATTCTGCAAGCATAGGCGATGAGCTTGAAGATGGACTCTTTGATGGTAATATGTCAAATATATGCTAGTGGAAAATAATATGCGGTTGACTTAAAGCACTTATCATGTGAAGAACATTTTATCTAACGTTTATACTTCCCATAACATACTTTCTATTTGTAGCACTACCAGAAAGGAAAGAGAGAGTGAGCTCATGTAACTAGTGAGAAAAACAAAGCATTTGGTTAGCAACTTGGAGTGAACAAACTCCTCAAAACAAAGTTCTTCCCATTTCATACTGACACAGTGGATGAATTTTTTTTTTTTTTTGTCTCCAACTCTTTTATATGATAAAATATTGGTTTGGATATGTAATTTCTGGTGAGGAATGATTATGGAGCAATCAAGGACCTTCACTATACGTAGTTCTCTTTACTAATACAGAACTTCAAACTCACCTGCAGATTTTTTGGAGTTGGCATTGCAGTTTGGACTTATCATGATGTTTGCCTGTGCGTTTCCCCTCACATTTGCCTTTGCTTTTCTGGTATGGTGATCTTAATGGTTCTTTTGTCATTGGTGCATGGTACACTTGGTTCCTAATTGAGTAATGTATTCTGAAATTCAACATTTTGCAGAATAACATTACTGAAATCAGGACAGATGCAGTGAAGCTGCTTACCATGTTTAAAAGGCCTGTTCCTCGTGCTGCCACAACAATTGGAGCTTGGCTGAACATTTTTCAGGTACTTCTAACAAGATTAGACATGTTTTAACTCACATGTGCGCTGTCTAATTGTTACATTAAAGGATGCTGCACGGTACAAGTTATCGTTTGGATGAAGGGACTGAATACGCTTTGTCACAATGTTATACATGTTCATTCTTGCTGTCTCACTAATGTGGAGATGTTGTTTAATTTTCAGTTTCTTGTACTGATGTCTATATGCACCAACTGTGCACTTCTAGCATGGTTATATGATCGAGAGGGTAAATGGAAAATAGAGCCTGGACTCGCAGCAATCCTTGTCATGGAACATCTCCTCCTCCTGTTAAAGTTTGGATTTTCGCGCTTTGTTCCTGAGGTGATTTCTCTCTTCTCGTATTGAGATGTATTTTCTATTATTTTTTTAATCCAAACCCACATGTATTCTCATTACTAAAGCATGAAATAGTGAAAAACAAAGGTGCTAGTTGTCACTTTATGCCCTGACTAATAGCATGTAACTCTGTTTTACTTGCAGGAACCAGCTTGGGTGAGAGCTAACCGAGTGAAAAACGCGACACAAGCTCATGACATGTGTTCTAAACAGCTTTTGCGGACCATTTCTGGAGGAGAAAGGACATTTGCTGAGGCAAACAAGTTGGGGGCAAAGGATTAGAACTGTGTCATCATATTAACAAGAATCAGGTGATGTAGTTCTTGTTGATATTTAAGTTTTTCTTTTTTTTTTTTTTTTTTTGACTTGCTGAGGCCTGTTGCATCAGTGTGTAGATTTTTGTTCTATATATGGTTTTGTATCAATGGAAATTTTGTAAAAAAGTAGAGTTTGTGCGAACCCAGATTGGGTGGTGGTTAAGCCCCTTGGAAAACAGATAATGAAGAAAACAATATTGTAAAATTCAACAAATTAGTGCCAATCATAGACCAAGTAATTTTAACATTATGAATCTTATTCAATGAACCACGTCGATGGTTGTATGATACAAGAAAATTATTCAATACATTTATAGCTGGTAATAGAACCTGGCCTTTGAAAAAAGCCACAAAACAAAGGTGCAGAGGAAGAAAATAATGAAATCAGTTTATATACATCACTGTGAGCAAACCAGAGCCCTTTATTTCTTTCAAGCCCATTTATACAATCAAAAATCGCTATCTTCAGAATCAGCCACAATCAATATCTTCTTCAGCACTGTGCAAATCTCAGTCGCTGCCAATCAAAGCAAAGAATGAAAAAATTCCCATCATTTTTGGGTCTGATATTTACATGTTGTTAGCCTTGCAAAGCCAATTTTCATGCTATGAATAGCCACGGGAGCCTCCGAAACGAGCATTTGACTTGCCGGGCATATGCAACAACAGCCTTAGCCCATCTCTTAATCTCAGCTTTCAACTTGAAAGCGTCCATTTCTTTAAGAGTTTTTCCTGGTTCCATCGATATCTGCCTGAAGGAGAAGAAACGGTTAAACATTGCACGCTTTGCTCTGATATCGCCTTTAACGGCTTCGCTGTGGTTTAGAGAGACGGTTTTCTTGACAGATGGTTTTTTTTTTTTGCATGTGCTTTTGGCTTGCCTTTGGCGGCTAAGCAACTTCAAAAGATGCAATTTCTTGCCAATTGTACGTATTAGTATGAATTTATAGAGATTGAGAATTGAAGTGGGACAAGCAACTTGTAATCCAATACAAAAGAACTTGTATCCCAATGCGGGTGGCAGCCATGGACTTGACTTTTTCAAAACTCCCACACCAAAAAGACACAAGAATCTTTGTGGTGTCTGGAAAACTTGCTACTGCACGGTTGTTTTAGATAATTTGTTCTCAAGAAAAGAAAAAAGAATAGTCCAATGGACGATATTCAAGAAATAGACGCCTCTATGCCAAAACAGTGTGTCAGTATGTAAAATAGGTAGTCTCTCGTTTATTTATTTATTTTTTTTGTACCTTTAGTATAGGAATAACAAAAGAGAAAATTGCTCGGAAAACTCGAATTGGAACATTTATCAGGGGAGTAAGCATGCATTGCATAGGTAAGTACAAATAGTAGGATTAGAGCTAGTTTAGGTCCTTTTCCCACCAATCATAGCCAATTATGGTTAGCTTACGTCTATTTTGGAAATTAAAAAAAAAAAAAAAAAAAAAAAAAAAAAAAAAACTGAAATGTGCACGGTTTAGGCTTGAGAGGTCTTTTGGACTTTATAATAACTTGCTGAGTGAGTCATTAGGTTTGAATCAGTTTGATGCAGTAGCCTAACCTGATGAAGACAACTAAAAAAAAACCTCCAAACTGCAAACAAATAGAAAAAGAAAAAAGAAGATAGCTCCACGGTTAGACTTTTTTCTTGTATAGGAAACACGTTTACAAGTTACAACTTCGTCTTAATCCGACCTTCGATGCAAGTGATATAACTTATACTTTGGCACACGAAGAACTTGTGCACACAAACGTGTAATGGATTTTGATATACCTTTCTTTCTGTCATTTTTCAAATGTTAATAGGACAATTATAAAGTGATCATATGGATTATGTGATTGGATCTAAGCTATGCCTTCTGGCTAAGCCATATCCCATATTTTATAAAACCGTTTTATATACATTGATCAACTTCTCAAACAACAGAAATTCTTTGGTAGGTTAAAAGAAAATTCCCCACTAATATTATAGTCTTGAGCAATTTTGATTAAGTTACATTAAATTTTTATTATCAAATAATTTGATGGTTCGTAATTATATTTCCAATAACTGGGTGTTCTTCAACATCGAACAACACAGTTATCCACAAATAGTTTCAACTTTTATAATCCTTAAAAGGGCTTTTTGCATGGATAACCCTTAAACTTTGCATGTTTGACAAATTAGTCTCTAGACTAAAATTTTTGCAATTGAAACTGAACTTTAAAATGTATTGCATAACCAGCCAAAAAAATAGACGGATTGATCACAGGTCGTTCACATGTATTACTTATCTCAAACCCAAATTAAAATTTGTCTTAACATATCTCTAATGAAATGTCAAATTAGTGTGCCAATTTTAACACTTTAGTATTTGAGTCTATGGTCAAAGCTAGAGTTTTTCTTTAGCGTAAGTTTTTGATGTTGCAAACAATTGTTAGTGTTAATTTATACATTACCTGTCTCTTGGAGTTAGTACGAACATATTTTGGAGCAGAAAGCTTCACATACATAGAATGATATCCACAATCTCATAGAGGATTCTTATGCCATCATTTTGAGCAAAAAGCTTCACATACACAAAATGATATCCACAATCTCGATTCTTATGCCATCAACCATTAGAGCAGCATTTGCATGTACAACCATTCTAAAGATTAACGACACGAATGCGAATCATCCGTCTGCTAATTCTCAGATAATATATAACAACCATCTACAAATAAGGAAACAAGAACCAATTTATTTAAAAACCATAATGCCCCAATTTTTGAAGCTTTTTTCTTCAAGTTATAAACCCATAAATTAAAGATTGATAGATGTTTAGAAGCTTTAAAGGTCATTATTTCCATTATGCAATGTTTTTTTTTATTAAGTTTTTAGTGATAGAGGTTAAGGGATAGCATTTTTTCTAAGCTAGCAGGGTTTAGAGCTACAAGCTTCGAAGGGGTGTTATATTTTGGTATGAAAGCAATACATTTCTAGAGACATAGTGTCATGGGACCAAGTACTCATTCAACTTTAGTGCCATGATTTTTTTTAGGACAACTATTAGATTGGAAAAATTAGTGTCATGAGACAAAGTACTCATAATGATATCCATGAAGCTAGCAGAGGATGAGGATTCTTATGCCATCAACCATCAGAGCAAAATGTGAATGTGTAACCATTCTAAAGTTTAATGACACAAATATGAATCATCCTTCCGTTAACTCTCAGCTGATATCTAACAACCATCTACAAATAAGGAAACAGGAACCAACTTATTTAAAAATCATAATATCCCAATTTTTTAAGCTTTTGTCTTCAAGTTATAAACCCATAAATTGAAGATTGATCCATTGTGCAGTGTTTTTTTATTAAGTTTTTAGTGATAAATGTTAAGGGATAACATTTTTCCTACGCTAGCAGGTTTAGGGGCGTTACAAATTGGTATCAAAGCAATACGCTTCTAGAGACATAGGACAGTATTCATTCAACGTTAGTGCCATGATTTTTTTTAGGACAACTGGTAGATTAGAAAAATTAGTGTCATGGGACCAAGAACTCAAAATGATATCCATGAAATCAAAGGATAAATTAGTGTCATGGCTATGTCACACTTTTCCTAGTTTTGTTAGTCTCTTCCATTGTGGTCCGAGCCATATTAATGAACAATTTTGTTGACATAGTCTAATTATTCTTATTGTTATTTCTATAAATTAGGTCAGAAGACATGACAGAGAGATTATCATGTGGACAAAAATTGGACAATTTTATAAGGTTTTTCTCTAACCACTATACTTTTAGGTTGATTGAGTCATTATAAAATATCTAAGTGATTAAATTTGAATTAATATACAACAAATTCTCTTGTTATGTGTAGATTTAGTGAAGAACAAGTAAAAAGGTTTATAGAAAATGCAAAAAAGTAAGCAAGAAATCACGACATGATTATATGCCCTTGCAAAATATGAAATTCTATATGAACACTTGGTTATAAATGGATTTGACCCATTGTATAAGGTCTGAGTCCTTCATGGTGAACAAACAAGTGCCTCTAAACATATTGCAGAGTGAATATATGATGATATGAGCATTTTTGATAGTGGAGGCCCAATGCCAGCCAACAACGTTGATGAGATCTATATAAAGAAATTTTAAAGATATTGAAGCTCCTTTATCTCAACGTGTACAAACTATCCAGTGTTGACTTCTATTATCTCTTTATACGAACATAAAGTCACAAATAATATGTTTGATAAAGCATTCAACAAACTTCTTAAACTTTTCAAGGATATGTTAGTGGAAGATAACAGACTTCCCAACTCTTTATACTTGGCAAGAAAGTTTCTAAAAGGTTTTGACTTGAGGTATGAGAAGATAGATTAAAAATAAAGCAAAATATTATCATGATAATTTATTGAGCACTATTATATACCCGTTGGGAGCTACCCACCGGAGACAAACTGGTATTATTAGGATTAAATAATAGAGAAAAAGTAATGACCTCATTAAGGTCCCGTTTGTTTTATGAATTAGGGTAATTATTGGATTCAGTGTATAATGGTCTGAACGTCTGTTTAGTTAAGGCAAAATTCAAATTTGTAGGATCAGATCAAGGTGATTTGGAGTCATTTTTTAGAGTTCTCTCCTTAAATTTAACAAGATTCGAATCCAAGTGCTACCACACAAGATTCTCGTTTTTAGATTTTTTTCTCTCCTATACAGGAGAAAATTATATGTCATAACTTATGATTCTTCTTTCATTGCGCTCATAATAAAGAGAAAAATAAATCAAAATCCATATTTTTAGGTTAGGGTTATGTAAAGAAGTGTTATCTAAGGGTGTTTTAGCCTCTTTGGCTATGAGAAGTGATATAAATCAAAAAAAGAAAAAAATAGCTGGTAGAAGATAATAGTAATAGTAAAAAAGTAATATACCACCTAATTTCCTAGCAATAAGGGTGCATTTACAATAATGAATATGTAATGGGATTAGGATAAAAAAAGGTAAGATAATAAGGATGAGGATCACTTATTTTCCTTATAGATAAGAGTTTACTTATCTATTTAAAAATGTACGAAGAAACAACTTCATTCTCTTTTTAGTGCTTACTGACTTAAGAATGATAATATAATCAAAGTAAAACTAAAAAGGAAATTTTCATAAATACGATCTTTTGAAACTTACTTTTTATACATGTCACACATGCTTAAATGTGACATAATTTAAACATGTAATATAAGTTATACTGTGACATAACTTTTTCAAATATGGCATGAACAAATACAATTTTTAAAAATGTGGCATAACATGTAATTTTCTCTTACTTTTTAAAATATTATTTTGTATAACTAAATAACCATTGAATAAACATTTGAATTTGGACATATAGATAAATTGGGCATTACCTGTTACTCTCCTTTAGGGATAATAATCCAATTCACATGCCCCAACTCTTGACTTGTAAGAGGCGGGCCGAATCCAGCCCAAACTAATTAATCCAATGTAAAAATTACATAATCTGTCTTTTTTTTTAAGGAGTGAATTAATATCTGTTTTTGATATGCAAATATCACTTATATGTCCTTTTTTTAAAATTTCATATAGTCAGAACCTTAAAATACCCTCTAACTAAATATGATCATGTATTTAAATTATTATAACAAATTTTCTTATTTTTTGAATAGTTAAATTAGGGAAAAAATATGTACGTGTATTTTTTATTTTAACATATTACATTGATGCATTATCATTATCAGTTAAAGTATTAAAAGAATGAAATAAATGTTATTGAGTATCATTATCATTACGTATCACTAACTTAATGATATAATAATTATATAACCTATAAGATACACAAAAAGACTTACTAAATACTATATCATTAATTTAATTAAATATCATAAAAAAAAGGAAACATCATTCATTTAAAGTCCTAAAAAATAAATGTCATTGCGTATCATTATAATTACGTATCATTAACTTAATGATATATCAATTATATAACCAATAAGACACATAAAAAGACTTAATAATACTGTGCCATTAATTTAATTACAACACCCTAATTTTAATCTGTCGGTAAAACTATATCATTAATTTAATTACAACATCTAATTTGTCATTAAAAAAATTCTATCTTTTTAGGGAATTTTAAAATCATTATTTTATATACTAATTTGAATTTAAGTAATAAATGCCATAATTTTAAGGATTTTTTAAATATAATGATATCATAATTCGTTTGAAATCTTAAATACTTATAAAGTTATTCTAAAAAAATAAATTAAAACTAACAACATCATTATTATAGTCATTAATATCTTTATACATATGCATTGAGACATATAAAGAATATTTATGAACTACAAACATATTTTAATTTTACAAGTAAAACAAGGCAACATGTCTCGTTAACCCTAATCCTATGTGCCACTACTCTGGTATCCCAATTTGGGTTACGGGCCCGCATTGCTGGATACTCGAGGAAATCTATAGATGTAATTAAATGGAAGGATAAAAGTGTCATTTCAAAATGCTTTTGTCGATTAAAAACAGTTTGTATTGGATTATTGACTTTTTTTAAAGGTGCCATTTCAATACGCTTTTTGTTGATTAAAAGGGTTTTATAGGATTACTGTTCAGTTTTGTTTCCTATTTTATTTTTCGGTCGTTTTAGTTATAGGTTTGGTGTTCTAAACCAACCAAAAAAGCATATATGAAATTTCAATATTGTTGTCAATTTATCATAATTTTTATTGGTCATTGTAGTAGTTTTAAAGGAGTAATTATGTACTGTACACCCCTCAAAATAATAGTGTACTGTAGAACACTAAATTACGAGCATTCTTCCTTGTCCCAACGGGGTTTTAATCGCGTCAGGGACAAAAAATGAAAAAAGGCCCTACAGGTGAAGGTCCTATAGATAGACACCTATACTGGCTAAAAAAAATATATAATACTGTTTATTTCTTCTTGTCGGGTGAAAATCTTATTCTAATTCACTTGAATAAAATAGCAGTACTCGCGATATCATTTTGACCTAACCATAATGCTTCGGTGCAAGTCTTATATCATATTAGTATGACATGATACGGTCAAGCACTCAAGAACATAGACGATCAGAGGAGTCGAAGACGCACTAATTCCAAAATAAAGCCTGAAAATTTCCTCGAAATAAATTAATCCTGTCCCACACTGCAACTTGGACAGTATGTTTGAGAATGAAGTTATTAACCTCCAGAACTAACTTCATAAACTAAAAAGGAAATAAACCTAATACCAGGTAATCAACATCTAATACTAGATTAGATCACCATCTTTACACCTTCGACTAATCTAATGTTACAGTATATACAGAGCCAAAAAGCAGCTCCAATGATCCTAATACTACTAGTAGTTTCTTTCTTCAATGACGAAACGCCGTGACATTGTACAAATGAGAAGGGTACATAATGCCTGCAAAGTGCCAACCAAACATGGTTGTACAAGAGAGGAAACAAGGCTCCAGAATTTGAATGAAAATCCCACCATTGCCAAAGAACCAAATTCACAGGCATGATGAAGCTACTACAAGAAAACAACAACCGACGTTCATGGAACTCTTGCTGCTAAACACGGTGTGTTTGCCGTGCCGAGCCATTCACTGCTTCATTTATCCTGCTAAATACTAATTTAAGCGGAATACAAGCTATTACAGGACCCTTTGGTTTCTCGACAACTGATTTCTTCTCCTCCGATTTTTTATTACCAGTCAGAGATGATAGTTTCCTTATCTTCTTCGGCAATAGCCCAGATTTCCTTGTTTTTGACAATTTGTGTGGTGAAGTCCGTGGTTGCAGTGGCAAATGCTTTGGAATTCTTCCCCTCACTTTATATTGTTTGACGTAACTCATGTGAGCGTCTTCCAATTCACCTTCTGCCATGCTTAACAAACCATCACAGCAGCCGTCCTCCAAAGCCTCCACCACAAGAGGGTGACCAACTATTGCTTTACCATTCAACTTGCTCATGAGGGAAACCAATGGAAAATGGTGTGGCCTATAGTTGGCTTTCACCTCAAGCTTAACCTCGTATAATGAGGCATCAGACGGAAGATTTCTGATGGATAAATCCGACATCCGATATCTGGAGTGAACTGTAAAGCGGGATTGACGATAAGGAAGTAACCTCTGAGGTGGCAGCGAGCCATCGGGCAAAAGCTTCACCTCAGTAGAGGGCCCTCTTACGTTAGGCTCCCCCTGAGACAGATGCTTGCTCTGGCCCTGGGACCCATCTTCCTGATCTTCATCAACTGGAATGGACTTCGCTTGTAAAGCAGAGTCATATGAACCAGAGGATCCACTTATGCCATTGCAATCTATATTTTTATCAAAACCTTGAGAAATTCCATCCAAGTGCTCTATACCTGTCAAACAAGCATTGGATTTGTCATCCATGTCCGCATATTTTCTCGAGTCTTGTTTTCTATTTTTACTTATTTTTCTTGAATTCCTCTTGCCTTTTAACTGCCACTTTGAAGTACCTTTCTCTATCCTGTGCTCAATATTCGCCTGCACAGTTTGTGCACTATTAGAACCAGTCTCGTTAATAACCTCATTTCTCAAAGATATGGCTTCTGCCAGACTACTTTGACTAGATTGCCTTTTCAATGCACCAACTTGAGGCTTCCCAGATGAACAATTAACAAATGCAGGAGAAACACCTGAAAGAGTAAAATAAAATCTGTATCAGACGAAATTCCACAAAATTCTTTACCAAGCGTCAAATCAGGCACACAAGGAAGACTCTGAAACTGCAACAAAAGGCAAAAAGGGAAAGGAGAAAGTGATGGATTCCAGAAATCAGGATGAAGTTTTAATGCCATCTAAAATTTCAAGATTACTATTCCTATTGAAGATGTAAGCCGCGTGCGCACACAGAAACAAAATGTCACTGACATCCGTAAGGAAGTATCTGAAATTGCAACAAAAGGCAGAAAGAGTAAGGAGAAAGCGGTGGATTCCAGGAATCAGGATGCAATTTTAATGCCATCTAAAATTTCAAAATCACTATGCCTATTGAAGATGTATGCACACACACACACACATACACATAAACACACACACACAGGGAGGAAAAATATGGCTGATATAGGAACCTAGTAAACATGTATGTGTATGCCTGTATGCATGTGTGCGTGCATGCCAGGTATAGATATAGATATCTTCTATACATATTAATTGTAGAAAGAAAGTCTGGCTGTCTGATAAGGACAATATAATCTTACAACATAAAGATATCAGCTGGGTGTCTGATAAGGACAATATAATCTTACAACATAAAGATATCGGCAACTTCAAAGCCTGCTATAAAAACGAGGCCTGCATCTTTGGGCACCGTCATCTCAATGTCATCAATTAAAAGGACTAAATTATATGGAAATTGCATAAAAATTAAAAACCCCAGCAGTAAACTCTAGATGTACATCAAGTGTACCTGCAGAGTGCTTTTCCTCTCCAATGAATGGCACGTCAAATAGCCTATCAGAAGAATCATTCTCTGCAAATCCAGATATGCTAGAAATTTCATTCTCCTTCATCTTGTTAATAGGGGAAGTACCACCGTCTGGGTCAGAGGCATTTAAAGAGGGCCCATTCTCACATGTAACTCCATTACAATATGAGCCATTATTGATTACAACAGACACACTCCTTTTTGGTTCAGTAGATTCTAATCCAGAAATTTTTCCATCAGATACTCCCCCAAGGGGTGAACCACATGAACTCGGAAGTTGATCACAAATGACAGGAACAGACACCATAGCAGTACTCTCCAAAACCTTGGTCAGAGGACGCCGGCGGTTTTTCTTTTTCAAGAACTCATAAACATTTGTCACTTGAGTTCTCCTCCTCTTAAAGGATGAGTTAGCTCTGCTACCATGTACAGTAGTTCCATTAGACACACTGTTAACATTGTTTGAATCAGAGAGTAATGCATTGTCTTGTTGAACAAGCTCAAGTAGCCCTCCAGCCTGAACCTTTCTTTTTGCTGATATACCAACTCCGAGGTCCTCAAGCCCTCTCATTCGCTTAACTCCTTCTGTTCCATCATCCTCAGAATCATTTGGGGTTCTCCATCTTCCCTGCAAAGATTGCATTTTAGAAGAGCTAACATGATTCGGCTCTTCGAAAGATATACCGGACTGAGATAATTCCTGTGCTGAATCTGAATTTTCCTCAGAATCACTCACATCATCCATATCATCATTTTCGTTTCCAGAATGAGAGATGGAAGGTGATTCTCTCGCCAAATTACCATTCTCACCGCCCAAATTATTCATTTTAGTGTCGAAGTTCATGTGGTCCTTCCCCTGTCGAGCATTCTCAATCTCAAGAGCATGGAGAATAGCATCTTCTCTTCTTGCATATTTTACTGCCTTCTTATTCGAATTAGCTGCAGAAGCTTTTGCTTTTTCAATGCAGTCGTCATACTCTCCACATCGAAAAGCTTTCACCCTCTTCGACTTTTCAAGGTTATACCAATCTCTTAAAAACCAAAAATAACAAAAGCTGAAAGTCAATATACTTTTCAAAGCCAATAGAAATCTAACATACCCATCACATGAACACACGTTTAAAACCTTCTTCGAAATTTTTCTCACATCCAATGAAGAAAATCACCGTGCATTCAAGACCAGGAAAACAACAGAGTACATTTAACAATTTAAATCATATTGGAATATAATCTACTAAGACAGACCCTCAAATAAAATAAAAACATTTACAGAAGAAGGTTTCTTGGGTAGGGAAAACCTAACAGCAGTCTATTATCAGATTATATCATGAACAAACAGATAAAAAGAAATCCACTAACAGTAAGTTTTTCATTCCCATCCCAAGAATTTCACAAAAAGGGGCATGATAGAATACTTTCTAACGCTACCAGAAATTGTCCAAGCAGAACATCCACTCACATTAACAAAACTCGCAGAATTGTGTATTTTATTTCTCTTTTCACAATGCGTCATAAAAAATTTCTTGATGTAGCATCCAAACATAAAATTTGGGATTTATTTATATATAAAAAACATAAAGTTTGTAAAGGGAAGAATCACCACACAAAGATTGAACCTTTGCAAAACTTTAGGACACCGCTGTAAATGACCAAACAACTTGAAATCAAAAACAAACAAAAGCCCAGCTCAAAAAGGATGGAGCCAAGTGAACTTTTAGGGTTATTTGAAAATCCCAAGGAAGATTAGCAGTTCATCAAACCCAGAAAAGTTTGAACTTTGAAGATGCGTAACACAATCGAACTTTCTACCAAAAACACTTTTCCTCAATACAAAAATACCTTAAAAACAACAACAACAACAACAACAATCTTTCCCAATAGCATTATCATTAGTCCTAACCTTCAACAAAACAAACTCTACTAACAAATAAAACAAAATCACCAAAGTTCAATTAACCACTATCAAAAGAAGGTTCTCATCCAAGAATGGGTCAGGGAAAAAAACACACACACACTCACACTCACACGCTTGCGTCCTCCCGACCCAGAAGCTTGACTGGAGTGCCCGATCTCGGCGAAACCAAGCAACTCTCCGATAACTCATCGAGACCCAATATCCGACCTGGCCACCACGACCCGTTTCTGCGTCGGACCCAAACCAAACCGCCCACCGACGCGTCAATGCCCTTGTTACTGGCCTCGCCGGAGCTCCCCATCTGAATGAAATCCAAACCAACTCCGATTTAGCCGAACAAGATAAAAGCCAATGTCAACCTTCCATTAAACCTGAAGAAAATCTTCTGCAGCCAAACGCCTAGTCTTTCGTGAGCAAATGCACACAATCCTTAAACCTAAAGAAAAGGGGAAATTACCCAGAAAAATGAATATACTGTTAACTTTCGATCTCGCATGGAAGATGAAGCCAAATGTATTAAAGAAAAAAGAAAACAAACAGAAATGGAAGACGAAAAAAGAGAATGACCTTATTGAAGGGGTTTATGCAGAGAAAATAGATGGGTTTCGCATGAGGCGAAGAAGATCTGGTTTCTCTTTTTTTGTTAAAAGCCCAAGAAATATTTTTTCGGTCTCTTGGCCTACTTGGTTTTATTTTCCGATCTCCACAACTATTTCCTTTGCCCCCAGTATTATGTTCGAGCTCATATGCGTTTTCGCTGTGTACGGCCACGAAGAGATGGGATGGAATGCTGAACAGAGAAATAGAAAAGCTTTTGTGTTTGTATCAGACCGTACCTGTTTGTGTTTGGCATTGGAATGCTCCTGCTGAGGGAGAGAAAAATAGAATTTTTTATTTTTTTATTTTTTTTATTATTATTATTATTTTTTTGAAGCCATATTTTATTTTATTTTATTTTGCTCATGAAAAGGGGAGAAAAATATATTCAAAAAATGGGGATGGCAAGAAGTTGCAAAAGCTAAAGGTTGATTTGGTTAGAGTGATGGAAAGGATTCCAATCCATCTTGTTGTTTGATACCAATGGGTAAGGATTGTTGTTGGGGTTAGACGACCAAGTCTAATCACTATCGAGGTTAGGTTGATGGGTTAGATCATCAATGAGATGGGTCAAGGTCGTGATCATCATCAGAGTTGCTGTTGAGGTTGGGCTGACCAGCTGAGATCACCTTCAATATCGTGCCCAAGTGGTGGGATTGTCGTTGGGGTTGGGCAAGGACCAAGACCGTCGTCGAGGTTGGGTCAGCTAGCTAGGATCATCATTGGGCTCAAGTCAACAGACCAAGATTGCTATCAAGAGTGGTCCAACAGGCGGGGTTCAAAAACATGGTAGAGACAGGTTATTGTCGAAGTTAAACTAAGTGACAGAGCTAGGGTTTATTGATAGAGGCCAATTTTTTTGTCAAGATTATTCTAACACATAGAAAACTATTAATTTAAAAGAGGCTAAGTTTAATTTATATCCATACCTATTATATTAAAATTAAAATCACTATATTAAGGGGGGTGATGTCCCCTGTCTTGTAACTGGGGATTGTTATCGAAGTTAGGCTGATGAGTTGGCATTGCTATTGTCGTTAGGCTAGGCTAGGGCAGGCATCGAGGTGTAAGGGCACCAAGGTATGATCGTTGTTGGGGTCATGCAGATGGGTCAAGATTATCATTAAGGTCGAGCCAATAGGATGGGATTGCCATTAGGGTTGGGCTGGTAGAGTATGCTTTCCTTTTATGGACTCAGTCAAATCTACAGGTTGAGATAGCTGCCATGGTCAGGCCTACATGCCAGGATTGACAATATGGTTATGCTTAAACCACCACCAAGATGGTCCGATGTGTCGAGACTAGTGTGGGGATCATGTCAACTAGACATGAATGACTGAGAACTTAACCTGAGTGGATTAAGTGACAATGAATTGATAAAGTTTCTAAGGAACTTTTCATAAAAAAAAATATTCCTAAAATTTGGGGCCATAACATAATTTTCTAATAATTGTAGTTTTATAAAACAATAGGGGTCAAAATGTAATTTTTAAAGTAAGGACAAATTGTTATTTTGTAAATATTAACGAGTCAAACATAATTTCATTAACATTCAGGGGCCAAAATTGAGTTATTAAAATTTCGAGGTCAAGATTTAATTTTCTAAAAAAGATGCCAAATATGTTTTTTTTTTAAATTTTAAGGATAAAAAATATTGAAAATAATAATAGAAAAATTGCACCAAATAACACATTTTTAATTATGATTGTAGCAAGTAAATAACACTTTTAAAAATATCAAAGTATATAGCATTTTTGTAATTTTATGTTATTTTAAACACTAAAATTCTCAATTTACCCCCATCTTCTTCATCTTCTCTGAAAAACCCTAGATCCACTTTCTCTCTTCTTTCCCTCCTATCTCCTTTTCTTTTATCTCTAGCCTCAGCAGCAACTCTGGCGACCTCAAGCGACTCGGCAACATCTCCCACCATGACTCCGGCAACGAATTTGACACTTCCCTCCATGGCAGCACCTCTTTTCACGACTTAGGTACTTCCCTTTGCGAGACCTCGCGTGACTCTGATGCCTCCCTTCGCGACACCAGTGCTCCTCCTCGTGCGACTCTAGCAACTTCTCCGTGCGTAGCTCCTACGATCTTTGCATGATTTCGACCTCGCAATGACGGCATGCACGATTTGGGCCTTGCAATCTTCACTTATCTTTGATTTCTACCTTGTGCATTGGCTCCGACGATCTAGAAACAGAGGAGAGGAAAAGAGAGAAACAAGTGAGGGAAGAAAGAGAAATGAAGGGAAAAAAAAGAAAAATAATAATTTCAAAATGTTAATAATTATATTGGGGTTATTTTTGTAATTTAATTAGTTAATAAATATATATTTATGTTTTTGACCTCTTTATTAACTTTGTTTTAAACTTGGGCTATTAGTTTTTATTCCATTATAAGTTTAGTCTATTTCCCTCATTCTCTCAATATACTATTTTTTAGATAAATAGCAGTTTAAAACTTTTTACACTTGGATAGGCCGTGTTTATTGTTAGTTTGTAAATAAAAAAATGGTCACGTAGTGTAGTAGATGTGGTTATGGGAGAACAAAAGTGTTATTTTAATACACTAGTGCATATACGTGTAATGGACGTATTAAGTTGTAATTGAAATTTTCACAAGATAGATTATGAAAAAAAAAATCAATATAAGAAAAAAAATACCTAGAGATTCAAAAAGGAAAGTTGTAAAATAACTAAAGATGTGCATTAGGTAGTTACCATAAATGCCATATTTTGAATCTTACCTTTGTAAACATGGCATGAATAATCACAGTTGTTAAAATGTGGCATAACATGTGATTTTCTCATGTGCATTTGTTTCATTCAGGGCTATGACAATCACTTTTTGGATTTAACTACCCAGATATTTTTGAAATATGCAACTTCAATTTCTTAGTTATTAAATTGTATATTTTTAGACAATTTATGACATATGTATAATGGGTCGGGTTTTACGAGGAGTTAAGTAGTAAAAGAAACAAATAGATTCTTTTTTTTTTCTCCAAAAGAAACAAAGAATTATTTAGAATGGTGATACAATTTTTTTTTAAATATGCATTTTTTAAATTTTATTGCTTAATTTTTTTTATCACTTTATCTTTTTAAAACCCTTGTGTGTCATTATTATGTTAGATTCTCTTTAATCACAATGTAAGCTATAATTGATCACAAGCAAAAAGATTTTTCCAGTGAGAAAGTTAATATTGAAGTATGAAAGAGATCTATAAAGTTTAAATGGAGATAAAATAAAAGAAGAACCAAAAGAAAAAAATATACAAAAACATTATGGTAGACAAATGGAGTTGAAAAGAAAAAAATCAAAACAAGGTAAAAGAGAAAAAAAAAGGTGAAATTTTTAAAAAGTAAAAAAAAGAAAAAATATATAAAGCACCAAATGTGCAAGACGATGATGGGCAAATCGAGTCTATAAAAATGAAGGAAAAAGTTGTACATAGAGACGACAGTTGAACATTAAAATAGTAAAAAAGAAAAAAATAAAGCCTTGAAAAAGAAAGAAAAAGATTAAAAAAAAAAGAGATAATATACCAAAAAATATTACCATTCGCATTCCAAAGCAGTAACCAAACATGGTCTAAAGTCTGGATTAATTCATGCAGCAAAAAAAATTGCGAAGAATGTCACGTTACATCGGCAAAATCAATTTAACATACCAAATATATCCTTAAAATATAGACTAATATCTGACATTCACCATAGTTATCGGTCCATAACGGGTATCCGCAGAGACTAACGGCACCACAGTTGTTGTCCTCACCATAAAATCACAAAAATACACACACAATTCAGAAAAACCATGAACACAATATTCAGATAAAAATCATAAAATAGCGCATATCAAAAAATGAAAAAAAAAAAGGAAAATGTCATATCTGCAGGTTGTCTTCCCGGTGGCGGCCGCGACAAAGAGATCAAGCTGTGGAGGATTGAGGAGACGACCTTAGACGGTGAGATCTACATGTGGCCATAGAGTAAGTGGTGAGATCTCCGAAACTCTATCACTGTGACGAGGGAGATGTCCGGATCTCCTTTGTGCAGCTAGTTCTTGGTGCCATGTAAAGAAGAGAAGTTGGCCAAGGCAGAATATGATGATGGTGCTAGCTGATCAGACATGATCATGTCATTCGGTTCGTGGCCTTCAATTCAGTCGTCATTCGCGTTCAGTGGCTCTTAAACTTTAGTGGCATCAGTGATGAAGTTGCAGCGGTCGGCGACAGGTACGTGGTAGTAGGAACGGGATGGAGAAGAGAAGGAGGGAATGATAAGAGGGAATAAAACTTAACAACTCTTATAGGGATATAATAGATATTTTACTCTTCTTTAACGTGGATGGCATACCATGCAAAAGAAGAAAATTATTTAATCCACTCTAATTTTTATGCCACAATCCTAAAACTTAGAAAATTATTTGCATATCAAAAATTTGAAACTCCCTCATTTATTTCCCTTATTTCTCATATTTTGTTTATCTCATCTATTTTCTCTTTATTCTCTCAACCGAATTTTTTCTAAGGTGTTTGAGAAGTTTTATTAGAACTCAAATTTTTGAATTAAAAACTAGAGTATGTGAAAGCTTTATATTATAATTTACTTTTTTATCATTATGTCATATGAGAGTTTTATAATATACCAACCAAAAGTTTTTATTAGAATTAATTTTACCAAACACTCTTTTCTTTTTCTTTTCTTTTTTTTTTGAAAGGAACCATTTTTTTTAATCTATCTATCTCTCCCCTCTCACTCTCTCTTCCTCCTTCTATCCATCTCTCACTCTCTCTTGATAAAAGGCCTCTTTTGCTAGAGCTTGTCCTCCTTGGGCGTCGACAATCGTGACAACGTACAAGTAAGAGCAGATTTCATTATAAAGATCTCGCGATCAAGATCTATGGCACGAAGAAACACGAAGAAACCTTCGCCATCTTCGTTGTTCACTAGTACAAAATGTGGATTCCACGACGGTCAAAAAACCGTCGTGGAATATGATCGACTTTTCACGACGGTTTTTTACCGTCGTGGAATAGATTAATTTGGCGCACAGGGGCGGTGTACTGTAATTTTTCACGACGGTTTTTGCTAGAAACCGTCGTGGTCACTAAGGCTACCACGACGGTTTTTGTGAAAAACCGTCGTGGTAGCTAAGGCTATCACGACGGTTTCTAGAAAAAACCGTCGTGGTAGCTGTGGCTACCACGACGGTTTCTAGCAAAAACCGTCGTGGTAGATATGGCTACCACGACAGTTTTTGTAAAAAACCGTCGTGAAAATTTGGTATTTCCCAAAAAAAAAATCTCCTGCAATTTCAATTTCCTACGAGATGGCCAGTCCCGTATGTTATCCATTACATCAAGGCCCTAATTACATACAATAATTGTTCTATAATCAAATATTAATTTGTATTTACAATATCTGTTTACACTTGAGCTATTTTGAGCACTTTGTTAATCTAGTATGACGTGTACCTATCTAAAAACCACAAACCTATTTACAAATTGTACCCATTCTAATCTAACTTCATGTATATCTGTATATATATAAACTTCTTTTTTTCCTAAGGCTTGTATACCACTCGTAATTATATCCCGCATGAAACGTAGAATAAAAAAACCACATTCTACGTTTCCTGGTTGTCTTGGGCACTTACGTTTAGAATAT
>CAMOHE010040845.1:0-18548 GCA_946598075.1 Artocarpus hirsutus | reverse complement strand
TTTTATCAAAACACAAAAAAAAAAAAAAATTTGGAGGTTATAATTGAATATGGTTCTCTTCTCTTATGTACTAAGCAAAATATGGTTCAATTTCTTTTCCTGTACCAAACTGGTGTAATTCTTAACGAGTAATTTATGTTACGGTTGTCAAATCTATTTTTATAATAGACACTATACTAGTTTTATTTAAAAATGGAATATAGAAAAAACTCACTAGCAGTAGGGGACTTTTTTCCGCATATATCTGTTGGTGCCTTGGTTAATTGAGGAAGTCCTTTAACAAAATATCCTTGTTCTTTTACAAAAGGGTATGAACAGTTTCAACAAGAGCAATCGAGGATTGTGAATTCTCAGTTCACTTGGAAAAGGGTTGGGATGAGAGAGCTTTTATCCAGAACAGATTGAAAGTTTTTTCCCTTCCAAATTTTGGTGTTTTGGATTTAGAATTTTGTTGTTCAGATCATAGACCAAACCTTATTGATCTTAATCATCACAAGATTCAGAGGCATACTGATTGGAAGAAAAGAGGTCTCATCTTTGAGCCAATGTTGGTTAACATATAAACAATGACATAGGTGGGTCCTACAACATAAAACTCATCAATAGATCCCACATTCTATTAGTTATAGTACTTAGCAGCGATAGTATCTTTAAACATTTTTCATAATGTACTTAAACATTTATTCTAAAATGCTAATAAGTTAGCTGATGTACATAATTTAATGTAATAACTTGTCAACATATGGATTGGAAGACAGTAAAAGCGACAACAAAATAAGAATAACCGATATAGGCATAGGAGTATAAAGAAGTTCCTCGAGTAGTCATGGCATGGTTGTGTACGTATGTGGTGGGTGAGGAGTCTGTTGTCCTTCCTTAATCGTTGTGCAAATGTACTAAGAGCTTAGAGTTTGGAGGTTTATGGGGATATTTTGAAGAAAATTACGGAGGTAATCGAGCGACAATACAAGTAAATTTTGGCCATTACGGGCTCTGTGTGTTTTAAGAGGTTGAGATTGAAGGATACTCTTTCAATATTTACTACAATTAGTTTTGAAAAAGTGTTACTTCATAATTTTCCTTTTACTTCACTACTTTGCTTCATGTCCCACTGTCTAGATGTGGTGGTATTACAATGCCTAAACCAGCAGGTTACTAAATGTTGTTATCATTGAAATGCGCTTGAAGCTCCACATTCAAATATGGAAGAGGAACCCAAAGGAACTTATTTATAATGTGTTTGGAATTTTCAGTTCAAACCAAAACTTTTGGTTGCTACAGTATTTTAAACCAATTGGTTTCAACCAATATTTCTAAACACTTTATTAATATGGGGGCTTCTACATCAAGTATGGCGGTTATAGGATATAAAATGTCCACTTTTGTCCTGTCGACCCTCTTTATTTAATTTCTTCAAGTTAATAAAAAAGAATTTTAATGATCAGCCATGAAAGCTGTGTTTCATGGTGAAACATTGTAACCATGAACCACAAAATATTACCTCTTTTTTTCCTAGAAAATGATATAAAATAGGGTATATTTAGTGCACGTGATTAAGAAGGACAAAAGAAATTGCATAACATTAAATTTTAATTTTTTGTTTTGTGAAAAAATTCAAGAAACTGATTGAAAAAACTCTTAACTAGTCTATGCATGAATCAGCTTAGAAGGGGATTAAGTTCTCCCGATTGAAGCATAAAATTAAACATAACAAACTACTAATTGTGGCACAATAAAAAAAATTTAGGGATCTATTTGTAAAAATTTATATATTGAAGGAAATATTTAATTTTCTTAAACTTATGGGGTCCAAATGCAATTATTATGTATCTAAAATATTTTTGGAAACATTTTAAATGAAAAATTATGCAATTATTATATATGTGCTTTGTAAGTTTTGAAAAATTGCAAGATGATCTCAATTTTTATTGCTTTTGCAGAAATGCCTCTATCTTAATAATACAATGCCAAATGTAGGATTACATTAACTAAAATTTAATCTTATTCTTTTCTATTCACTACAATCCAATCTCCTAAAATTATCCTATCCAACGTTGGTCGGGGTTAGGATATGAGGATAGGGTCAGGAACTGAGGCCGAGATTTAAGATTAAGGTTGAGGTCAAGATTAGGGCGAAATTAAAGTCGAGATTTGAAACCGGGATCACAATCGAGATTTGGGGTTAGGGTCAGGGTTGGGATTTGAGACCAAGGTCAAGGTCAGGATTTAAGGTCGGGGGATGCGATTCGGGACTTAGGTCAGGCTCGAGATCGAGACTCAAAACTAAGGTCTAGTTTTGATTTACAACTGGGGTCGGGGACAAGATTTGGGATCAGAGTAGGGATCAGTGTTAAGGTCGGGATCAGGATTAAGGATTAGGGTTGGCATTAGTGACGAGACTAGGACCGAGGTTGGGTTTGGGATTTTGGGTCAGGGCCAAGGTCGGGATCCAAGGCCTAGTAGGAGTCAGGATTGGATACCAGGTTTGGTCATGGTTAGGATTTGGGATCAAGGTCAGGGTCGAGCATGGGATTCAAGTCCCAAGTCGGGGTCAAGTTCGGGATTTGCGATCAAGAGTTCAGGATTCAGGAATAGGATCGGTGTCGAGATTCTAGATCGGTATCTGGGTTAGGATTCTAGACTAGGGTCGAGGTCATGATAAGGGTAAGTATCCATCCCCGACCCTAGTCCCAAATCCTGATCTCGATCTCTATTTTGAATCCTGACTATGACTACAACCCGACCCCAATCTTGAATCTGACTTCGGTCCCAAATCCCGACCCCGACTCTAATCTCGGTTTCTAACCCTGACCTAGTCCCAAATCTCGATCTCGACCCCTAGTCCTAAATCCTGACCATGACTCGATCCTAAATCTCGACCTTGACCCTACCGTAGTTCTAAATGCTGACCATGACCCCATTCTCAAATCCTGATCCTGACACTAGTCTCAAATCCCGACTTTAACCTCGATCTTGAATCTCAACCCCGACCCTAACCTTGATCTCGAATCTTGACCCCAACCTTGAATTTCGACCCTAGCCATGATGTTGACTTCGACCTTGAATTTCGACCCTAGTCTTGAATCTTGTCTCTAACCCGGCCTCGAATCTTGACCCTGGCCCTAAATCCCAACCCCAACCCCGATCCCGATCTAGAATCCCATCCTTGACTCCAACCTTGAATCTTGAGCCTGACTCTAGTCTTGAATCCTGACCCCAACCTCTGCCCTGAATAATCCTAACCCAAATTTATTATATTTAAAGTTTTAATACAAATACAATACAATACGGTAGTAAACAATTATGTATAGTATAATACAACATGTTAATAGGTGTAAAACCAAACAATAATGTATAATACTAAAGCAATACAATACAATATAATATAAAACAATACAATACAATATAAAAACGGTGTGCCAAACATGCCCTAAAGTCCTTTACAATGTATGTAGGCTTATTCCTTTGTTGATTTAGTTATGTTGATGCAATTCCTTTGTGTAGTTATTGTAATGGCCAAGGGAAATGCATTAATAAAATCTAATATTTAATTGGATTTAATTAATAAAATTACCCTTATAAATCAGATTTTTGTAAAACTTACGACAACAAATAATAAACAATATTAGTAGAAAATTTTATAACAAACTTGATACGATGTTGGACATTACTAAACATAGATTTTGTGAGCTTAAAAGCTCAAAAATTTGTAAATAATATCCATAAAACAAATTTTGTATCATAATTAATTATGATATTGTGGTATAAATTAATGGGTGATTAAGATCTAATAAAGTAGAAAAGTATGCTAAAACTATAAAACAGCATAGAAGGGGTTCAACGTAGTGTAAGTACACTACTAAAGTAAAAACACAGATACAAGAAATACTGTGTTTTGACTCCAAAAGTGAACCACAGAATAGGTAGGTTAATTAACATAGTTCAAGAATATGTTTTCCAATGGTTTCAACTCAACGGTGTACGAAAAATACTGTGTGGTAAAAAATTACACTGTGTGAGATTTTTGGAGACCACAAAGTGGACACCCCATGAGTTCCTATTAGGCCACCACACCTTAAAAGGTGGCCCAATCACCTAAAACCACTTGCCCAATTAAAAAAAAGAAAGAAAAAAAGAAGAGTGGATAAGTCTTAATTAAAAGACTTAAAAAGTGGCAATTTTTTTTATTCCTTCACCTTCCACTTCAATAGCCCCTAGTTCCACCCTCTCAAAAATTTTCTCAAATCAAAATTCTCACCAAAACCTCCTTCAACTAAGTTTCAAGCTTTAATAATCAAGGTTTTTCATATTTTCAAGGTAAAAATCCATACTTTTTCTCAAATTTTCTTCTTGGTTTAGAAGAGTACTGTGACTAAATATTTTCTTATATGAATATGCCTAGGAAGAGGAAAAAAAAAAGGATTCAAAGAAACCCCTGGAAAGCTAAGATCATCAATCCTCTTTTGGTAAATTTAACTTTTTAAATTTAAAGTTTATTTGGTTTTGTTTGGATTTTGATTATTTCAAAGGTGCATATGGGTATTTAAGCAAGTTTGTGGTTTGATTGTTTCTATATATGGTATAAGATATGGTTGGGTTGTTGAAATTGGAGTTTAAATGTAAAAAGGGGTCATTTGGTGAAAATAGAATAATTTTGCAAATTTGACATTAGTTTTGAAAAAGAATAGTGTTTTGGCATGAAAATTGTTTGAGAAGGTAATGAAACTACATAAGCAGTGGCCAGAGTGCTGTTTAAAGTCAATTTTTACACAATTTGCCCTAGGGACCAAATTGTAAAAAAATTCTTATTCTCGTCAGAATTCAAAATGTGCAAAAACTCCCCTTGCCAGTGGGAATTTTGAAAAAGTTAAAACACAAAAGTTGTAGATCTCGAAAAAATTGTTAAGAGTTGCAGGCAGTTCGTCAAAAATCTCCTTCGGTTGTGGGATATAAATTTTACAAAAAATTGTTAAAGTTGGAAAAAAATTTTTAGGGGCAAAAATGTCATTTTACAAAAAGAATTAGGGTATGCTACTTTGAGTAAAATTGAGGTTCTTGAAAAATGGGGACTAATAGTTTAAAAAGATTATTTTTTATCCCAAGGGCAAAATCGTTAAAAATTTTCAAATAAGGGATAAAGTTGTAAAGTTTTGTTTAACTTGGGCTTTTATCGCAAACTAGTAACCCGATGTCCTGAACACTTATTTTCACGCTAATAAGCGACGTTTTAAGTTAAATTAGCCAAGTCAGGCCTAGGAATTCAAGGCGGCCCATCAAGGGCAAAAACGTCATTTTTCATAAAATGAGCGTACGGACCCCGAAACATATAAGTTAGAGATAAACGACCTTATTAAGGATTTCTCTTTTATATAGAAGTTATAAGATCGGAATGAAATGAGAGGACGATTGAACTTTAGGTAATCAAAAAGTATACCTTATGTATGTATAGTTAAATAGTGATGATTTAGTTAATAAGGATATAATTGGCCAAACAGGTCACTAGATGTGTAACAAAGAACATGGAGACTATCCCTATAACAGCAAAAACAAGTAAGTTTTAAACCCACCTACAGTATGAGAGAGTAGGTTTAAGGGTATAGCGTAATTATAGGAATGTGCTTACATGTGTTGTACAGTTGAGAAGTGTAAATGTCTCGCACATAGTATGTACGTATATTGTCAAGCATGGTATAATAACCAAAATAACTGGACTGGTAAATGAAACACCAGAATTAAGGAAAGTGTCGTACTGGCTCCCGAAGTAAAGGGGAGTTTAAAGTTAAAGCTATGTTATGGTCTCGGTGTTAAGAAGACCTATGTGCATATATGATACGAGCACTTAGACCCTAATGAAAGAAAAGATATAACAAGAATAAGGAATGTTCATAAGAAAGCATAAATGGATCATGCAAATTAGTATAAGAGTTATGTGGGCTATGTTTGAACTTATTGAGCATAAGCTCACCTAGTTATTTCATGTTGTATGAATTTTGTCTAAAAGGTCAGAATGAGCATACTGATGAGCTGGCGGGGGAATATAAGCAGTGTGCAGACTAGGGTGTGGATACCTCCACATAAGTGTTTCTGTTGCTATGTATTTTAAGTCATTTTGGATTTTAATGTATAAATGATATAATATAGTTATGTGAGATAAAACCTCTTTTAGATATTCTAAGTAGATGTTGTTTTTTTAAAAAAGAAAGTTGCGTGTGTAATTATACAAATGATTATAAAAGAAATTTCAGTTTGTATATGCAATAAATATATTTATTCAAAAAAAAAAAATTCTAAGTTTTTCATAGATACATAAGTAAAAAAGTGTTAAAGTACAGCCCGAAAAAGGCGGGTGTGACAGTTATATTCTCTTGTACTTACTAATTTAATTGAGTGGTAAATAAATTTTAGTTCTTTCTTTATTAAAAAAAAAAACCTAAAATGTCAATGGATGGGGATTTTTTTTAACTAACAAATTCAATATCATATTTATTGCAAGCTCTACACCAGAAAGAAAATGTAGGAGTAATGACTCTAATTTGCTAAAAGCTAAATATTTAAAGAGTATACATCTGAATTAATATCCACCATGATTGTATCTCTAATTAAAAAAAATCCCTTTTATTTGTAACTTAAGCAATATTTATAAACAATTTATAATATAGATGATACGACTGTCCAAGCCCCACTTGATTCACATTTGTACTTATTCAAAGCTTTTTCGTTAAGGAATTTCCATGATGGCCCCACAAACTTTTGTCTTAAGTAAAATTGACCAAGTTTTACTCTAATCTCCAGCAGAAAAGAAGAAAAATAGAAAGACGATAAAGCATACAAAGTCGGAAAGGATGGAAAAGCAATCAATCCATTAAACTTCTATGTGAAACATAAACTAAAAAGGGTGTTTCGCATTAGTGGTCTAAACCATTTTTTCGGTTATAAATAGTGTAAACTCTCACATTTTATAATAATAATAAAAAAAATAGTTATAGTATAAAACTCTCACATGTTATAGTAGAAACAGTTCTAACCACATTGCCAAACACCCTATTAAATCGTAGTTCTTAATAATAATCTTTGTGAAAGACTATGCCACAGTGCCTCTCGGCCAAATTGAAAAAAAGACATAATATTAGATACCATTAATGTATTCATCTATAGGGGTGATTGGCAAACTGGTTGAAACTAAAAATTTTGATTTAAAAACTGTGATATGTTAGAGCTTTACGCTATAGAAACCTTTTTTCTTTTATTATAGCTGTTAGAAGCTTTGCATTGTAGGTGGATGAAACTACGACTTGCCAAATGGCCTTTTAATCTTTATTGGAGGGAGTAACTAATGGAAAATTTATCTTGGTCAAAACTACTTACAAGTTGAAGTTCCAAGTTCTTAAAAATGCGACACAATAGGGCGCAAGACTCTATCCAAGATTTTTAATAGATATAAAAACTTATTAATCGAGATATTAAAGTTGTTACTCTATTAATCAAGACACTATAATTGTTGTTGTCATTTTCAAACGTCGTTATCTAAATTTTAGGAGAAAGCATTACTACACAATTTCAACCATTAGTACTAAAGGGTCCACCGTATATGATACTATGCTAATCTCATCCAAAGAAATGTTTTAATTCAAATGTATAATCGCAATGATGTTTCAATACTTGATCCATTAACAACGCATTTTATAATTTATATTAGTCGACACTCGGGATCTCACAGAGTCAGTGTGACGCGAATGGTTTAGTGGATTTGGTGGTCTTTGATAGGCATAAAAGAAAAGCCCGCTAACCAAACCCAACCAAAATGAGCCTTAAAACACCACCCGTGCCAAACGGATGAGTCAGTCCCGGGTCATAATTGACATACGCATGATGAGACCTTCCAATGGTATGAGTGCTCGATTTGGCTCAAAAAGAGTCGAAAAAAAACACCTCTAAGACTACCTTTGATGTCAAGCAACCACCATCACTTTGCAATAACTAGCAAAAAACAAGAGAAATTTAATAAGACATAGAGGAATGAAGGGAAACTAAATGGTTGATGGAGAAATTGGTGTTAAGGTCTATTCTTGAGCTGTCGTTGGAGGCCACTCGAATTTTGCAGTGGAAGCAGACCTAGGATACCTCTGGAGATGATTTCTAGGGATGTGGCTCAAGTTGATGAGTTTTGTGAAGAGCTAAGATGGCCTTTTATTGGAAAAGTCTCAACTCCTTAGAGAAAGGCTTCAAAGCATATGAGCTCCGGAAGGTCAGGCTCCCTTCATGCTCCATTCATTATCTAGTTTGACTTTCTTGATGATTTTGTATCGTGCAATGCGAGTGATACAAAATTGGAGTGAATTGTAGGCAAAGATATATTAATTTAGCTAACAATATGTCCTCTTAAGGATAAGGAGACTCGAGGATTTTTTTAAAGATAGGACTAGTTCACGCTTTGTCTTTGGCGTGTTGCTGGTTCTTTTAAAAGAGTTTAACATCCAGTCCAAAGTTGAGCTTGTTGAAAGAAATGTCGTGGAAGACAACTCGTTTTGGGTGTTTAACTTCTCTAGATAACTTAAGTGTTTAATATTTTGTCTTCTATCAAGTCTGAAGGTTCTAGAATTGGATTTCTATGGCTTCTGGGCTACTAATGGTAAGAGATCAGATTTTTGGGCTACTAGAGCAGCAAGTGGCCTATTGAGATGAGCAAGTGGATTATTTTAGCATATTTCTCCACCACTCATCTTTCTTTAATCAAATTAATTTGAAATCTTCCGAGAGGAATTAATCCAAGTTGGTCCAAGGATGAGTTCGCTCATTTAGTTGTTGATTTGAGAGACTTATGGCCCGTTTGGTATTGTTTTTATTTTGTTTTTGATTTTTGTAAAAAGTTGAAAATGAGAATATTTTGGAGAACGTGCTGGCTTGTTTTGAAAATTATGTTTGGTTAATAGTTTTTGTCATTTTTAAGAATAGGTTAGAAAAATGAGAATGCGTTTGGTTTACCTGTTTTTGAAAACGACCTTTTAAAAAATTTACAATTAAGATTATCACACCAAATGATTTTTATTATTACTATTTTCAATTGATTAATATATTTACAGTTATTTTTAATGATTTCCCTACCTTCCTTGTCTTTGTAAATTATTTTTTTAAGCATTCTCAAACACACATAAATGATGAATTACTTGTAAAAATGAGAAGTACAAATTCAATTAAGTCATATCTCCTTAATGAACCATACATTACAATTCAGATTCCATGTTGGTGGTGATACATATATAAATCTTTTTACGTCAAATCTTAACTAATTGTAATGTGCCCACATTTGATCAGTTAATTGGTCTATAAACTCAGACATATATCGCTGGTAAGCAGCAGTTGCACCAAAGAATCATATTTCTTGTCCGTTAGTATTTTGCCACTGCCGTCTTCGTCTTTGACCTTCAATTGCTTCTATTGGCTGGTCCACTTCATACAATGCAAATAGAGGATCATTAAGTGTGTGCATTTTAATTATTATGAATTACACAATATGCAATGGTTGTTTGTGCTTGTTTTTCTAATGGGTAATTGGTCATATGTTTGAGGACGACAAACCGTGCTTTAAGAATACCAAAACACCTCTCTATACAAATGCACAAGGAAGAGTGTCAGTAATTAAACAACTCTTGGGTCCTGTTGGACCCCCAAATTCTTGAAATTGTTGGAGGTGGTATCTCTGGCCACGGTAAGGTGTGAGAAATCCTTGCACATTGCTATATCCCAAATTGCCAACATAATATTTATTCCCTGGTGGGCGCCTGAAGCAGTTTTCTTTGTCTACCATTGCATGTTGAAGCACTCTCTAATCAGTAGCTGTGCCCTCCCATCCGCTATAGACATAAGTAAACAACATGTCGAAGTTACAAGCTGCCATAACATCTTGCGTGCATGCATGTGAAGCACACTTTGTCTACCATTGCATGTTGAAGCACTCTCGAATCAGCTGTTGTGCCCTCCCATCCACTATAGACATAAGTGAACAACATGTCGAAGTTACAAGCTATCATAATATTTTGCATACATAAATGTGGCCTTCCTCTGTACACGGTTTGAAGGGCAGCTGGAACAACAGCTTGAATATGTGTTCTGTTAATGGTACCGACACAGTCCTGCAAACAAAGTATTAATATTAAAAATAATATATCATTTCTGTAATTCACAAACAATTCAACTTGAAGATCAATTTACCTTGAACCACAGCCAGTATTTGTAGTTATCTTTTATTCTCAAAGACATTTGTCGTGGTCAGGTTCCAAGATCACTTTTGGAGCCAAGGCACAAATAGCATTCAACATCTGACCAAAATGTCGACTAACTGTCTCCCCATAGTGTACAAACCTATCTTGGATTTGCCTATTACGATCCAAGTGAGCAATGTTTCTTAAAAACATCATCAATGATTCTTGTATTATTAATCTATTTGAGGGGTAAAGGTTACGTTGTTGAATTAGTTCAACAATTGCTAAAAAACGTTCTTTATGCATGCGACACATTTCATACAACCCATTTTTATCAGTTAATAATTACTCTAGCACGTAGTCCCATCCTGTCAATGCACTTCTACATGAAGGATGCCTATTGGTGTAATTTAATGTTTCTTGTATTATTTCTATATCATGATTAATTTCTTCATTTGCATCATTACATATCCCAAGCATCATTGCATAATCTTCATCAGTATTTGATGAGCTAGAAGACATAATTAACCTATCATTGATGTTTACGCATATGAAAATGGTAGTATTTTATTAAAATAAAAACAAATAATATGAACATTAATAAAGCATGAATAACAAGTCCTCAACACTCAATTCACAAATGTAAGCAATGTCCACAACATCCAAAAAAGCAATGAAAGACTATCTATAATTAAAGTAAGCAAACAACAATAGAATAAACTGTTCATGCAATGTTCGAAAAAAAAATTATTCCAATGTAAATAGTAGTATGAAAGACTCCAGCGAAAGAGTGATGGGAGAAATCCACAGCGACGCTGAGGTGGCACATTGATAAACGCCTATCTCATTTCTTTCTTCATTGTAAACTTCTGCACCGCTAGTGCATAAACCCTATCTTCCAAGTCCTCAATTGCATTCAATATTCCCATGTAGGTTGGGACACTATCCCAAGCATCATCAGCAGAACTACTTGCTGCAGCTAAACGAGCTTGCTTCTCGACAATAGTAGAATTCTTCTTATGCACATACAGAGGCTTCACTTTTTTTTGCTTGACTCTTGGACCAGCAATTAATAGATTCCACAAGACTCTTAGTGGCACTATTCTTCTTCGAAGGCCTGCTATCGCCAGCAGAAGCTTTAACCTTTGATGGAGGAGTGTTCAATATGTCATCAGAGTCCTCTGTCTCTTCTTCAGGTTCCACCTCCTGAATGGACATGTTCGCAGCACCTCCAATGTTGGTTGCAGTGTGTGGACCCATTGCTCGTTTCCCTGTGGCTAATGTCCCACCAAAAATTTCAGAGAGGACATCATATTTGGCCAAGCCCTTCTTCTTGTACTTTTTCCCCTCAGGATATTTTTGTCGAAAATATTTTTTCCAATAATTAACAATAATTGTATGCTAGCCACTACCAACTAATAAAAAATAATCACAAAGTCATGTTGAAATAGTATTACCTCTAAATAATTCTTCCATACATCCTTAGTAGCACTGACAGTGTTTGTCTTAGGATCCCAATCAATTCCTATAGTTTGCATTAACTTATCAAAGTCTTTTGTAGCAATCCTTAGTCTATTCCACTTTGCCTTCAGCCGTGCAAGTGTGTAATGTACCCTCAACTTTGCTGCTAACTCATTTTCAATTTTCAGCCAAGTTTTGTTGTCTAAGGTGGACAAATGCAGTCCACTCTTTGTTTCCTCATGCAACAAGTCAATGAGGAAGTTCTCATGTTCCAACGGCCAAGTAGCATGTTCCACATTATCACACATCTATAAATAAGTATGAAAACTCTGAAATTACTTGTACTCCATGTCAAATGTTTTAGATCAAGTGGCTCAGGTGTCTTAGGTTGTTAGGAAACATAAGATAAAAATGTGCAATAACTAGCAGAAAATCCATGCGTCATTCCAAGGTTAGTAAAACCGACACAATCACATAGATTACAACTAGGATATATTACCACACTCTATCTCACATACGTAAATATTTAAAATTTGACACTTATTATCGCCTTTTATACCAATCTTGACCAAGTTAGCACCATTCTTACAAACAGACAAACCAAGTGAAGACAAGCAGATAAAGGACATTTCCATTAAATCATATCAGAAGGCTTGACGGAAAACCAAGTTATGAATAATGTTATAAAGGCTAAACACATGCATAAACATGGCTAGAGTAGAAGACATAAACAGAAATCATATCAGAAAGCTTGAAGGCAAAACAACTTAGATGGACAATGTGGACCAACGCTAAACATATGCATTAATGTGGGTAAAGCAGAAAAAGTGACAAGTTTGCAAGTATTGGTGATATTTACCTTACAAACATGGAGCTAAATAATGCAGTCCACAAAATATTGAAAGTAACCAGCAAACATGAGAATATTAATTAAGGCCAAACGACTTTGATGAATAATGTTAATGAGGCTACTTGCAACAAACTCAGAAAACCACATAAACCAATTACCAAAGTTGCTTCCATAGGCTAAACATATGCTAATTATTCAAACACTTTTATCTACAAATACATTTTATATTGGGCAAAACTAAGATAACCCAATTTGAGAAACCTTCCACATCATTGTAGATGAAAATAACAAGAGACATTTCCATTCAATTCCTTACGAACATGGACCTAACTCAATAACAAAGCCCACTAAACTTTATTGATTAATTCTTCATCTTCAAAGTTCAATCAAACATAGAGAAATTCAAAAAAAAAATGAAAGCTTTAGCAAGAAAATCTCCAATTATAGAGACGAAAAAACTTTTAGCACAAAAAGTAAGAGGGCAAACACTAATCAAAAAATATTGAGAGCACACATTATCCTAATCATCACCCAATATTACAACAAAAACCTCCAATCATAAAGACCCAAAAAATAAGAGGACAAACAGTAATGTAAAAGGCTCCGAATTCACACATAAACCCAAATCTTCACACAATATCACAACCAAAACTCCAATCATAGAGACCCAAAAAAGTACATAGATAAATAGTATTCGAACCCCCCCCCCCCCCCCAAAAAAAAAAATGCACATAAACCCCAATAATCACCCACAATCATAATGAAAACCCAACAGCTATATGAACAAAACAATAAAAATGGATACATACCTTAGCGATTGATGAAGGAAAAAGTCGGCGTAAGGAGTAAGAGGAAATAGAGATCCAAACTCACAAACCCTTGCCAAAATGAGTAAGAGAAGAGTGGCAGATCTGAAGGTTAAACCCAACGAAAGCCCAACATGAAGAAGCAACTCACAAGCTTAGATGATTTTGAGAAGGATATTCATTTAAAGAGAGAGATCAAGAGGTTTAGAAGAGAGATGAGTTTGAAGACAGAGAGAAAGAGCTTGACAGACTTGCCGAGAAAGAGGGGATTTTTTTGTCGGAAGAAAGAGGGAGAAAGAGTGGACAAATTGGGATAGAGAGAGAAAACGATTGAAAGTTATTTTCATTTCTCAAGCCATTTTGGAGATTTTTGCAAAAAGTTTCTAAAAATGTTTTGGGCCCAAACGTAACCAAACCGGTTTTTAGTTTTGGTTTTAGAAATTGTATTTTTAAAAATGGCAAAAATGTTTTTGAAATAAGAACCAAACAGGCCCTTAAATTTGAATAAAATACCTAATATGCAACAGAGTGGATTTTAAATTTTTTCTTACACCATTAGGATCCATATTGTGTTGCTATATAAAATAAACATAAATCAATTGTTCATTCCTACTGAGCAAAACAACTCATAGTTTAGTCCTCTACATTAACCTCCTAGTTTTCCTTACTAGTCTAGTCCTCTACATTAACCTATATGTGGGCGTCAATTAATCTTCTTAATTCTTCTTTCAATCTAATGAAAGCAGAGAAAATCCTAGATGGTGTTGATTTTGTAAATTTTTTGGGAAACGTGCATAAAATTCAAGGGAATGGATTTTAAATTATTTCTTCTTAAACTATTTAGATTCTTCTCATGTTGCTACATAAAGTAATCAATTATTTTTCATATCTATTAGTAAAAAAAAAAATTCTAAAAAATCAAGGATTCCAAAACCATTAAGTGTTCCTCACTATTATCTTTTTTCTTAATTCACTGGCATGTGGACATCACTTGATCTTCTTAAACTATCTCAACTTTACATCAATTTTTTTCTTAGCTATGGTTCTCTCAACTCTTAAAGAAATAACATAAAGGAGGTATCAATTGATTTAGCTCTCTCCAATTTCTATTTATTAAAGGAAATATCAATCAACATTGGTGGCCCTAGTATTAGTAGGCCATTTTTTGGGCAATTTTCATACATTGAGAGGCTTGTGGGGGTCTTGAAGATGAGTGCAGATCAAGTGGTTCATAAGTAAAGTACACCACAATAAGGTTGTTTGAAATTGAACACTAATGCTTCAATTTGCAATGGATTGGGCTTCATTGGAGTAAGAGCTATAGTACAACTCTGAGTTACATAGCCAAGAACACTGTTGGTTCATTCTCGCCATTTTTAACTGAGTGTTTGACTCTTTAGGAAGGACTTCATCTTGCCAAACAATGAGGTTTGAGGATCAAAATTGTTGAGGTAGATGTCCTTCATGTGGTCTATTAGGGGTATGCTCGGCGCCATTCCCTGAGTAACTTACCTTGGCTATCCAGCCACCATGCTTGGCAGATTTGGAGCTTGCAATACTCCCCTTTAATTGGCACTTATTCTCGAGGTGATCATCTAAGCTTCCTTTGGCCACCACGTAGTATATCGTCTCCTCGGGAAGAGCACGTACTCGACACGGATAAATACAACATAAAACCAGGTAGCAACTCATCTCCAAGGCCGACACATGACCTCATTTTAGCCTTTAGATGAAGGGTTGACCACTCTTTTAGGATTGTGACACTTGTCACCTACTTTTTGACATCATTTGATAGGACACTTAGGTCTTGGGTTAAACCTACCTTACACTTGGCCCAAGTAATGGCCTATAAATAAAAAGCATTTACTCCACCTAGGAGGTACGTGGACTGTCTTTCACATAACCCTATTACCGATCTCGACCAAACTGTTACCTAACTTGACCATCAAATAGCCCTTGGTCGACACCACACCAGTGTCTCCCTTAACCTCCAAAGCGTATCCTCTTCTTATTGTAGGTACTCCTCAAATGCCAAGACGAGCTGAATAGGTAGTCCGACCTCCGCACGCAGCCGCATGTAGAGTTAATCAATAATAGGGCATCAATAGTTTGGTGCTAGAAAGAGGGCCTTGTGCCTTTCTAGTATTCTCATTGACAAGGTTCTTACTTGACATGGCCATGAAAGGAAACACTCGAGATGAGGCTCCCTAACAAGAGGGGTTAGGGAATGCCTAAAAACAAAACCAAGCTAGGCCTTGCTGTAGGCCTCGCGTAGCCTAGTCTAGATTTGGCAAGCAATGCAACATAAGAAGAGTAGCCCCAACCACTAAGGATTCGATCCAAGAATCGATAGTGGTAGTGCACCTTCTCACGTACCAAATGGCACAACAACAAGCACAACAACTGTCCCTGCTCTCCTTTTGTCGGCTCGAGGAGACCTGGCAGGTGGTCGAGTAGGGCTGAGACGGTTCCCACAACGAATTCAAGGAGACTCTGAGCAAGCTAGAACCCAAGCCTCAAAGAGTGTCTCTAGAAGCAACCGCTTAGTTTGGGATGGTCAGCTCGGGCCTTAAGATGGCCATGACCACTCCTTGCAAGGTTCACAGGCCTCAGTCTTTGACAAGCTAGGGAGCCAGGGGCTTGCTTCGCCCAAGATTAACCAAAGCCTGAGGCAACGACAGGGTAAAGTGTGGAGCCCTATATAGGGTGGAACTGGCCAAAGACACCAACAGCAAACAACTGTAAGACCTATAGCGACAAATTGATCAAATTAGAAATAGCTACTACAAAGTTGACAAGAGTGGCATGCCTTACCCACCTTTTACTGATGCAATCATGAAGGCCCCTATACCAAACAAATTCATGGTGCCATAAATCAAGGCTTATGATGGAACAACAAACTCAAACGAACACCTTGAACTCTATCGGAACCATATGACGCTGCAAAACACCAGTGATGCCACAATGTACAAGGCGTTCTCATTGACTTTGACTGGCTCTGCTAGGCAATGGTTCAAATGTATAGAGCTGGGCACTATAAGCTCCATTTAGCAGCTGTCTGAAGCATTCTCGACAGCTTTTGCCCTATCTAGGATAAGGAGGAAGAGGTTACTCACCTGTATGCTTTAAAGCAAGAAGATTTGTTGCAAGATCAGTGTTCTGTGGAATTCTTTAGTGAGAAATTAGATGCTCCAAAACAAAAGTGGTCGAAATATGAGCAGGAGTTTTATGCCATCGTTCGTGCTCTCCACCATTGGGAGCACTACCTATTGCCTAATGAGTTCATCCTCCATAATGACCACCAGTCCTTCTCTTTCCTCAACCCATAAAAGACAATGAATCGGATGCATGCTCGGTGGTTCCTTTATTTACAAAATTTCACTTGTGTCTTTCGATATCGCATCGATCATTTAAACAAGGCGGCTGATGCCTTGAGTCATAAGGCATACTTACTCACCACGTTGGAACCTCTTATCACCAGCTTTGATAGTGTCCTGGGGCTCTATCAACATGATGAGGACTTTGCTAAGGTGTGGTCAAAGTGTACTCTCCATGAACCTGTTACTGATTACTCCCTCGAGGATGGATACCTTTTCAAAGATCACTAGCTTTGCATTCTGAAAACTTCTCTCCATGAGCACTTGATATAAGAATTTTAGTCGGGGGGTCTTGCAGCTCATGTAGGATAGGACAAGACAATCCTTCTTTTGGAGGAGCCTTTTTTTTAGCCCCATATGAAGCATGACATTGGTCGCTTTGTGCAATGATGTGGGATTTGTCAAACCGCTAAGGACACTGCTTAAAACACAGGGCTTACTCGCCGCTACCAATCTGGGAGACCATTTGGGAAGACCTTAGCATGGATTTTGTCTTGGGACTGTCTCGAACCCAACGTGGCACAAATTTAGTGATGTTGTTGATCAGTTCTCCAAGATGGCACGATTCATTCTGTACAAACACATTTTCAATGCTCATCATGTCGCATTGCTATTCTTCTGTGAGATTGTGAAGCTCCATGTGGTCCCACATTCCATCACCTCAGACAGGGATGTGAAGTTCAACTTCCATCTCTGGCGAGAGCTTTAGAAGCACCTCCACACGTCTTTAAAGTTTTGCAGCGTTTATTAGCCTTAAACCGATGGGTAGACCGAAGTAGTGAACTGTTCCTTCGGGAACATGATTCAATGCTTGGCTGGTCATAAACCGAAACAATGGGACCATGCTCTGCCTCATGCCGAATTTTCTTTCAACTCTTGGACTAATCGCTCCACAAGTCATTCACCCTTTGCTGTTGTTTATGCCAAGGTGCCTAATTTTCCTTCTGACCTGCTCATACTACCTTCCGCCAAGAGCAAATCGACTGCTGAATTTGCTCAACAAGTGGTGCAAACTCGGGTTGTTGTGAAGGCTCACCTAGAAGAGAGTAATGCTTGCTTTAAAGCTATAGTCGATGCTCATCATCAGGCTAAAGTCTTCAATGTGGGCGATCTCGTCATGGTCCATCTTCAGAAGGAACAATTTCCTATTGGCACTTACAACAAACTCAAGGCGGAAAAAATTGGCCTAGTCCATGTGCTTCAATGATCAACGACAATGCCTATATTGTTGATTTACTGCCATCCCTTGTAACACCCCGAAGTTGATTAAATGGTATTAGAGTGTAAAATGGTGAATTAGTGTGCCATGATGAGTGTTTTGAACTTAATTTGATTATTTTGTGAAAATTAAGAAACTTTGTGTTAATTTACTCTTTTAGTGATTTTAATTATTCTAAATTGTTTTTAATTGTTAATTTAATTTTCAATGAAACAATTTGATTTGAAAAAAACAGTGTATTGTTGCACACAGTCCTATACAACCACTTTTTCTCTTTTTCTATTTATTTCATCTTTCTCTCTCTTTCCCTCATTTTTCACTCTCACTTTCTCTCTCCTCTCCCGCTCGCTCTCTCTCTCGGTTTACTCTCTCTCTCCCTTTTTCTCTCAAAAATTTTTGAAACAAAATCCGATTTCAAGCTTCGGGATTGTGGATTGAAGGCTCGGGAACGCGATTGAGCAACCATAAACTCGATTCAAGCTTCGATTTAAGGTTAGTTTTCAAATTTTCTAAACTTTTTCACTTTTTCAAATTTTTTTGCATTTTGAAATTTAAGAGTTTCTAAGTCTAGAAAAGCTTTGATCTAGCTTAGAGTAACTTAGATTAACTAGGATTGAAGCTTTATTTGATCAAAAA
>CAMOHE010040844.1:0-12335 GCA_946598075.1 Artocarpus hirsutus | reverse complement strand
AGTTGATTGAGAAATGTTCATAATGAACCCCATAATTAATATAAATGATTATATCTGGTAAAGAAGAGATTTTATGAATCAAAGAGATATATATGTATATATATATTTTTGAGGGCATGATGCCATATCAGAGATCGGGTCGTGTAGCGAACGACCTTGGGGGCAGGTCCCGAAACCCAACTGGGCTACTACGGTGGTGAATTACATATGGTTTGCCCAGGAAAGGAAAATTGTATTCTTTCTTGTTGACCTATCTAAATTATTTTGGTAAGATTATATTTTTATTAAATTCTCATTTAATTGTTTATTTGTTTAATTGTTCTAGCTCATTTTCTGTATATTTATCTGGTTTACGGAATTTCTTTTAAAATTGGATGATTTTCAAATATAATCCTACTGAGCCTTTCGCTCACATTTTTATTTGTTTTAAAATCTTAACCCTAGGTGGACATCAACTTAGGATTGGAGAAGAGTCCGCTGATCGGACTTACGACCAGTAGAAGAATTTGATAGGTTAAATTACAATTCAAGGCGTGTAAGATTTTAACTTCTCTTTTATTTGGATTATGGTTGTATCATAATATTATCAGTACTACATGTGTGTGCACAATATGTGGGCCAGTGGGACCCGTACGCGTTCCACCCCACACTCAACTATTTTAATATTCTTTTTATTTGCCTAATTAATATGATGATTTATTTTATTTCCTTAATTTCTTCCATTCAGATGGTTTTAAAATCATCACTTTTTAATCATAAATTTAAATCTAAAACCGTCTTTTTAACTAAATCTTTACTTAATTAACTTAATTAAACTACCACGTCACCTCCCATACTTCGGGGCGTAACACCTATTGATTCATTTGAGGATTAAAATGCAACACATATGATTGTCTAAGGTGAATTGATTTAAACAAATAGAATTATTAATCAAATCAATTCATCTTTAGTTCCAATCCAATATATCGTGAGCTATGATAATATACTAATGTTTGCACTCAAGGAGTCTAACTCTAACATATTAAGATAGGCTAAAAAGGCTCAAATAGTCCAAAGACAGGTCATTTCCTATTAGGAATGTAGACAATATAACAATTTTAACATAAATAAAGCGACCAACTTTATTTCTTCCGTTGCAGACCTTATCATTTAGGCTATCACCTTTAAGCTTCATGTCTTCTATACAATTTGTCCATCATATGCAACTTCTACATAATCTGTCCATCATATGCATGATCTTAAATGTTTAGACTGACAGTCTCAGACTTTTGTTTGCGTATCATATATTCAACATAAGTAAACATAAAGAAGGTAACATTTGATATATGAAAATAAATAATATACTCTTTATTAATTAAATGTCTCTAAAACTATTACATCATTTATCCTTAAGGCACCTAGTCTGACATATTAAGATAGGCTAAAAACGCTCAAATGGTTCAAAGATGGCCTTAATCCCACCCCTAATGATGTCTAGTTTAGGATTTTATATCAATAGCTAATCAAATGAGTTATAGCTTTCTTGAGATCGTGAGGCTACCTATAATGCATAAAACTTCTCTAAATGCATAATTGGCTAAGTGAGTGCGGCTTTTGTGCATTAAGAATGAAGGATTCAAAATAACACAAACTGTAGTAAGATCAAGCACATAAACATCATTTTGCAAGTTATATTCAAAGAGACAAATTTTAATTAATTCACAAGCTATCATTGGCCTTTATTACCACAAACTTAACACATTATTTACAAAATAGGCTTTGTTTCTTCTCATTCTCAGTTATCTTATTCAAATATTTTTTTAAAAAAGAAATTAAATGCAAAAAAAAATGCATACCCAAAATAAGAAAAAAATGAAAAATGGCCAATTAACTAAGAAAAACTTAATAGAAAATTTAAAATAAAAAAGAAAACAAAACAAAAAAAAAATAAAATAAAAGTTAAACAAAGCAAAGGACACAAATACATGTAAATCATAATGAAAATAAGATAGAACAAAGAGGATATCAAACTAGTAGATGTCACAGCAGTAATCTCATAATAGTAAAATCCCTCCCCCAAACTTAAGATAAACATTGTCCCTAATGTTGTAGCTAAAAATAAACAAGGAAAGGGAAACATCTCTGAGCAGTGAGACATGGAGTAGTCACCTATTCTTCTTCTTCATCGTCCTCTATTTTGGCTTCTTGTCATCGCAGTGGTCGTGGGTTGTAAAATTGGTGGAGGTCCTCAGGGAATGGTTGAACTTAACAAGTGTCAGACATGTCATAACCCAAACTGATGCCAAACTACTAAAGCATGATATTAATCGCTTTGAAGCATTTTTTATAATGCGTTGACTTCCCAACTGTCCACTGTCGTTGGAAGTCAAGTGAAGATCGCGGCTCTTGGATTTCTTTCTCATGTAACTCTAAAGTGACTTAAGCATCTTCTTGGGTCCTTTTTCCTTTTCCTTTCGTTCTTTGGGCTATGAAGAGGTTGCACTATCATCCTTCTTGGTTCATTCTTTTCAATCCGAATAATAGCATTGTTGTTGAGGGGGGGTTCATTGACTTAAGGATTTCTTGTCTGTCGATGTTCACTCCCACTTTAGCGACAAAATCAATGATCAATAATGGAAAAAGAAGCCCCACACCTAGGTTGGTTGTGGCATGATGAATGACCAAGTAAATCTAGCTTTGCACATTGATCACCAAATGATTCTTGGTTGCATATAATAATAGGGCTCGCTCACAAGTGACCTCGGTGATATGCATGGTGGGGTTCAATTTAGCACAAACAAAGTGGTGCCATATTTTCATCCTTAGTTCTAACTCTTTTGAAAAAAATTCCGTCTAAGTTCCCTTCACTGCTGACCATTTTGGTTGTCTCCCTCCACAAATTTCCTTATTAGCAATCTCATCGAGGTCAACTAAATCGTCAACCGTGGTAGTTTGGTCGGTCGCAAGAGTGGGGATTTGATATTGCCTATTAATTATTGTGGCATTGAATTTGAATTGTTTTCCTATTACCGTCAGCACAAACTTGGCACATTCTCTAGTATTTTCATAAAACTTCTTTACCATTATCATTTTCATTGATAATATTCATTAGCACACAAATCAAAGCCTCGGTCCTTAATGCCTACCCTTTGTAACACCAAATTTGTAAAACAATCTCAAACTTCTATCGAGACAAATTTCAATGAAACAAATGGCCTAGACTTGGAGCTAAACCTCTTGTTCACAGTTGGTATATCAAAAGATACAAGTTACAAACATTAAGTCATGAAACCACTTCAGGAAAAAGATAACACAAAAATGATTATCAAAGTATATTGATTTAAGTGAAACAAAATTATTATCAAATTAGTTCAACTTTACGTCTAGTCCCAGTATACGATTACCACTAGGTCTACTACACTACTATATCTAATATGGACCAAGATAAACCTCCTCCCAATTAGACGTAGATCCTTATTATAGTCTTATCATGTGTAAAGTACTCAGATTTATACATAAACTATGGACTAGATAATCTAAACAATTAATCACTAAATTAGATCTATCTACATATAAACTCCATATATACTTATTTCCAAGATTTGCTTCGAATAGTCATAGATCACATGTTTGCTAATATAAAATCATTAATATGAAAGTAAAATATGGACCATTAATAATCGCATTTTTATTTATGTCACAAAATATATAATAAATAAAATTAAAATATTAACTCCTTAGGGCACCAAATCTAACAATCTCCTACTTGCTCTAAGCAAGTAAATGTTACATATTACTGATTCTTATGGTTTTCATAAAACCATAAACTACCTAGGTCATAGTAAAAGCATAGGCAAGGTCATCCTCATAATCTAATTAGCAAAACCAAGACATTGTCATTCTATAAAGCTCTTAACAATATGATACTTCCTATCGATATGTCTATTCCTCTTAAGGTGTCTTGAATCCTAAGTATTATCTAAGTCATAATATTATCGTAAGACAAAACTCTAGATTTATCCATACTAGGGTCTGCCTTAATTTCTTAGGATGCTTAATTAACAACCACATATTTGGCCTCTATAATAGTTTCAACAATGATAGATTGCTCAATATTTCTCCCATTAAGGCTCTACCTCCCAGAGTGAAATATACCTCAAAGTCACTTCCCTCAAATCTTTATTTAACTAAAAGTCAAAATCCATATATCCTAAAGGTGTAAGGTTCTCTCTAGAATACACTAGTATATAATTCCATGTTATCCTAAGATAATTAAGTTATATGCTTGACTACCTACCATAGTTTTGGTCCAAGATTCAATTAGTATCAGCTTACCATCCTCGCTGCATAATTAATATTCGGCCTTGTGCAAAGAATAACATACTTGAGACTCCTACTATTATAGCATTAGGAATTCTTTTCATGTATTCTCCTATAGGTTAAGAACCTTTCTTAGAATATTGTATTGCAAACCTTTCTAAAACTTTATCTATGTACATGGTTTTGGGATAAAGTTATCAATTTTTGTTCTTAATTTGTGAAACAATTGAAATCCAAGAGCATAATTAGCTTCTTTCAAATCCTTTCAGCCAAACTTTGACTAATGTCAATGCACTTACGTCATTCCCAACAAGTAGAAAGTCATCCACATAAAGTACCTGAACAACCATCTTTTCATCATTAATACAATTATAACACATAGTTCATCAAAATTTTTAGTCCCCCTCCCAGTGCAGAACCTTTCACGATGGTCATATTTAAAATTTTTAGTCCCTTGCCCAAATTTAGCACATACCAAAATGCAAAACCTTTTATGATGGTTTTTATAAAAACCAACGTGAAAGGTCTGCATATTCAAAATTTTTAGTCCCCCCATCCAAATTTAAGCATGTGTCAAAATATGGAACCTTTCACGATGGCTTTTTTAAAAACTATCGTGAAAGGTCTAGATATTCAAAATTTTTAGGCCCTTGCCTAATGCGACCTTTTACAACAGTTTTTATAAAAACCATCGTGAAAGGTCTACATATTTGAAATTTTTGATCCCTTGCCCACATTTAAGCATACGCCAAGATACCGAACCTTTCATGATGGTTTTTATAAAAACCATCATGAAAGGCCCACATATTCAAAATTTTTAGTTTATCAATGTATAGGACGATATTTAGGTTCTATTTCTAATCATCATGTTTCATGCCAATTAAAGTGTTTTTATCAAGTATCGAAGATAAAGTGTTTTTAGAAATTTTGACATACAATAAAATTTATATATCATATATAAGTAAGCATTAAATAACAATTTAGAAAGATAACACAAACAAGTAAGCATACAATGTATTTATATGTTAAAACCTTGAAAAAATCATAACCTTACAATGATAATTCCTGACTCAAAATTCAACAAGCCACCTAGGGGAGACTTGTCAAATTCAATTAGAAACACGGATCTCCTCCAATTCGTATATACTATCCAAGACCTGTTTGATCTAGCATATACTAATAATCACTTTCTTTGGCCATTAACCTTACTAACAAAGCTTCTAGGGAAGGTTGATAATAAAATTAATCTTGAGTATTTAACTATTGTTTCAACTATTTTATCCGTGGTTTATAATCGACACGACTGGCCTATAGGTTTGTGATCACCAACTGCCGGTTTCATACAAAACCCATGGCTTTGTTAACATCTGGCCAATTGGTATAGGGTAACCGGCTTGTTGGCTGACACTAAATCAGTATTTTTTAATCTTTTGCAAAAACCAATTTTTATGCATTTTTTATTTTATTTTTTACAATTCAAAAATATAAAAATTAATAAACACAGAAAATAAAATAGCCTAGAAATCAATTCCATCTTCTAGATCCATCTTCTCTGAATAATTTTTTAATACATATTTGCAAACTATAATTAAAATAATAAATTCTATACGGTGATGATAGACTGCTATCTAATTGCATGAAAGACCTAGATATATATTTTAATCTTTAAGAAACCATAACTGGCAAAATTAATTAATTATTATAATAATTAAAGTAAAAATTTAATTAACAATAATTAATTAATAATCATTCACCATATAATCTCATTACAACATATAATGTATAGAAATCTAGGAGTGCCAATGCCCTAAAAATATAATTCAAGCATCGGAGAAATTAAGATCACATAATTTATGTATGTAACATGATCATAAACTTGTAAAATCTCTATAAAACCATGGCCTTGATATCAATTCTTGGAAAAATGTGAATGCATTGGAATTTAAAAATTTTAAACGAAAGCCTTTTTTCAAATAATAGGTTAGACATTTTATGTATATTAGAATTGGAACCGTACTTCTAACAAGAAAAACTTTGATAGAACTGCTGCTAAGAATTTCATCTGGAAGAGCTTTAGAGTTGGCACAAGTGGTTCAATTCTCCTCATGGTAACGTATCCTTGCAACCACAAAAGACAACCAAGAGCTAAGGTTTTGGATGTTGAGCAATAGCCCTATGGGAATTTCAAAGTTTCTCTTTAGAATACTCTTTCTAAATTTCTCTAGTGGTCTAAATAACAATAGGAACAAGTATCCTATTTATAATGGTTGGTAGGGAGTCAACTCTACTTAGATAAGGCTTCTAAATTCAAAACTAGGCTCAAAATCCACATCAAAATCTATGAAAAACCCGTAATAGAATTTCACTCAACCGGCCTGCCTGTCTTGATCACCGACCTACCATTGTGTTATTTTCATAACTAAGTTACGCTCTATCGGCCAGCTAAATGAAGGCACCAGCCTATCGGTCCACCCATTTCTGGAAGTTTCTCTATCTTATTATACATGTAAATCTTAGATAAAGCCTCAGTTTTAATTCAAGTAACCTAATAAAGAAGTTATCTGATTAAAATAGTCATATAAAATTAATCCTATATCAAATAAAATACATCTTAAAAAAATTCAACATGTTTATTTTGAATTAATACATAAAATTAATTAAACTAATAAACTAACACGAATTATTAAATCTAATCAACTGAATTTAAACAATCTAACAATTAACATAAGTCACCATAATGTGGGAAAAATACGCCGTATTATTACAAGAAAATATTCTGAGCTAGCAAAGGGGACTTGATGGACATATAAGATACTATAATTATAAAATAACATATCTCAAACACGTATATTTTAAAATTATCAACTCTCAGGTTGTTCCACTAAAAGCTTTGAGCTGCACTCTCGAACTATATAAAATTACAAAACTCCATTAAGTTTATAGATCATGACATGTCATAATGTGTAACATCCCCATATGATATTCATAATTGGCTTAAGGATAAATTCTGTTTTGCCTTCCTAGTTAATTTTATCTTATGTTGCATTATCTCACCATTAGAATAATTATTTGTAAATTGTATATCATTCAGTTACACTTATATATCCAAATGATTGAGGGCTTTAGTTTCCAATTACAAGATGATACATATAAGAGAATATCATTAACTCTACAAAAGAGCTATGTACTCTATATCTATGAATAATGAGTCTACATCAATCAAGAATCATGTCTCCAACATACCGGTATATGTACCATCATCTAATTCAGGATATCACCTTTTGGTACATCAAAAGACACAAGTCAAGAATACGAGCCCATTATTTCATTTCAGGATTAAGATACAACACATATGATTGTCTAAAGTGAATTGATTCAGATAAAAAAATTATTAATCAAATCAATTCATCTTCAGTCCTGATCAAATATATCATCACCTATGACAATATACCAATATTTCTACTCCCGGAGTCAGACTTTGATGACCAAGTGTTAGGGATGTAGACAACTTAGCAATATTAACATGAATAAAACGCCCAACTTTATTCCCTTGATTGCAGATCTTATCATTCAAACTATCACATTTAAGATTCATGTCTTCTACATAATATGCCTATCATATACATGATCTTAAAGGTTTGAAATGACAATCTTAGACTTCTGTTTGCTTATCATATATTCAACATAAATCAACATAAAGGGCACAACATTTGATATATATATAAATAAATAATAAACTCTTTATTGATTAATGTCTTCAAAAAACTATTATATCATTTAATCCTTAGAGTACCTAGTCTAACACCTATGCTAGTAGTAGTCTTTCCTACTCTGTTTATATAGTTCCACAACATTCCATGCTTATATATATCCTTCACACAATATAATTCACATGCTATTTAATTTTATGTGGTATAATTTTCTACTACTTAACTTTATGCAGAATAATCCTTATACTGTATTATTCTAATAATGAATAATTTCTATACTGCATTATTTTACCAGCATAATTTTTCATATTTCCATACTGTATATTGCGCTTTCGTTTCAAGATCCATTGTAACACATTTTGCAAAAATTAAGCTTTTAAGATTATTTCTTCTTGCCCGTTGGCTAACTCTCATTTTCATTTCATTCCTACGTTACTTTGGATTATGGCATGATATTCAATCTTTGAAAATCCTATATTTATTCTCATTGACTTTGTCAAAAAAATCTTTCACAGACATCCCCAAACTTTGTTTGCAGTTTAGAAGTTTTTAAAGTGACCTTTGTCGTTTTATTGGGGCCTGGCCTCCAAACATGTCTTCAAGATTATCTAAGCTCTGCTTCACAGTCTCATAATCTTCATGTTAAGCCTAGAGCACATTATTCAAGCTAGCCCTAACATAACAGCGGGCCTGACTGTTAGCATCTTTCTAATGATCATACGCTTATATTTGCTCAGTAGTGGAATCTCCTGTAGGCTCAAGAGGACACAAGTTGTCAACACAAATTTTAATTTCTCAAAGGATAGAATGATATTCAAGTTTTGTTTCCAATAATTATGATTCTTACTAGTTAATTGGTTTTTATCAAGTATTGAAGATAAAGTGTTTTTAAACATTTTTAATCTACAATAAAGAATCATATACCAAACATAAGTAAATGTACCATAATAATTTAGCAAGATAACAAAATCATGTAAAACATAATGTGTTTATGTGTCAAAACTTTGAAAATATCATAACCTTATAACAATAATTCCAAACTCAGAACTCAACAAGCTGCCTAGGGGAGACTTGCCAAATTCAATTAGGAACATAGATCCTCTCTTGATTAATATATGCCATCTAGGACCCATATGATCCAGCATATATTTCTTTGGCCATTAATTTTATTTATAGAGCTCCTAGGAAAGGTTAATAATAAAATCAACATGAGTGTGTAACCATCATTTTAATATTTTATCCATGATTTATAATTACGACCTTGGGATGTGCAATGATAAATCATGCTAAAATATTTTATCCTCTTGGAGATTCAACCTGATACATGATAAGGTCCCTTCCTAGAGATCGAAACCACCATGTGCTACCTATGGATCAACAATAGAGGCCGTAGGTCCTCTCTTTGAAAACCTTCTCCCACTCTATTTTTGAAATCAAGGTTTTATTTTAAAAACATACACGAATAACTTTTAATGGGTGGCACTCCTTATTCTATATGACATATTATCAACATACATGGCAAATCATATTATAATACAGACAAGCAAAGCAATATGCAAAGCTACAAGCAAAATAATAATAAATAGCTATTATATTATGATCCCACCCTAGAGAATAGAAAATAAAGATTTTAAGAGATTAATCAAAATATATTATTGATTCTTTATCCTCGAATCTTCAAATTGTATTCTTCTTCATGTATTATCTGTCTTCAATCTTTAATCCCTCATATATCAAATACTCCATATTTCCAGTCATATCCAAATTTAATGTTTCTTAGAATTGTCTCAAAAATAAAATCAAAACTATAATGAAAAACACACCTTCTTTGAAAATTCACAACTCTCTACTGGCATGTCGATCTGTGTAATCGGCTTGCTGGTCATGATATATCAGCCTGCCAAACTTGAAAGTTTGGCCTACTACCAAAATAGTCATAATCTGCCCTACGGACGGCCTGCCGATCCCAAGGTCTGGCTTGCCGGTCTATGACCATCGGCCGGCCGAACTCGAGGGTTTGGCTTGCCAACCGAGCAAAAATCATCACTTCCAAAAATATGCTTTTTTATGCAGTTTTTCAATCTTATTTTCAACAATTCAAAAACATAAAATTAGAGACTTAGGAAATACCATGGAAAGCTATCATCCATCTTCTAGATACGTCTTCGAGATCCATCTTCTTCGAGTAATTATTTAATTACAAAATTCATATAAATTTAAAATTAAATAATAATTCCTAGATGGTGATGATAGACCACCATCTAATTATATGAAAAACCTAGATACACATTCTAACCTCTAAGGAACAATAACCAGCACAAATTAATTAATTAATAAATAATTAAATAATAATTTAGTTAACCAAAATTAATTAATAAACATTCACCATATTATCCATGACAACATAAATATATAGAATTCCTAGAGTGTCAACTCTCTAAAAAATTAAATTCAATGATAGGAGAGATCAAGATCACATAATTTATACATACAGCATGATCACAAACTCATAAATATATGTAAAAACCATGGCTTCATTACCAATTGTTGAAAAAATAATATGTAGCGAAAATTAAAAATTTTTATATCGGAGTATGTTTTAAAACACAAATTTGACAAGCTATATGCATAAATTAACTAGATCTTACTAACCTCGTTTGTGAAGGAGCTCCTGTAATTGATGAAGAGAAGGGCGTTCCAGAAGAGCCTCAACCAGCTGGTCTTCTTTGTTATTCTCTATCTACGATTGGACTGTGTGTGGGTGTACAACATACAACTCTTCCCCAGTGACTTTCCTTCCAACCAATTGAGAAATACCCAAAACTACCACTCGTGATTTGTTAATGTTGAGTTTTGTTGGATTTTGTGATTCAAATATGCAGCAGAAAATAAAAATTAATTCCCACAAAACCCTCGCAGGATCTATGCAATTCGATTAGATTGATAAGAAAGTCATAGAATCTTACCAGGATGACAAAAAGGCAAAATTCTAGAAGGGAGAGAGCGAGTTCACTCCGGTGACACCCTAACTCGAGCTTTTAGTAATCGAAATCGGATTCAGACGTTGTTACTTAGAGCAACGTCTTCTGCAGGTATCCACACGAATAGACTCTCTCAAAAACAAATTGGTGTGCTAACACCCTCTCTTTTGCGTTAAAAGACTCTCTCTAATTTTTAGAGTTTTAATGTTTTTCACCCTTTTAGAATGATAGAACACCTTCTTTTTCTTAATTCGGCTAAAAACCCTTAAGCAGATATATATATATATCTGTTGACTTCGAGATAGAGTCAGATTGTAAATATGGTAAACTGTAATTCAAATATGACTCAGATAATCTAGATAATGTCTGTAATTCAAATCTGAATCAAAAAATCTAGATAATGTCAATAATTCGAATATGATTCAGATAATCTAGATAGTCAGATTCAATGAACCTAGACATATCTAGTACATCAAATCTGGACATTATCACATTTATCGAACCTAGACACAGTTAACCCAAAATTCGTTCTTGGTCTGTTCTAAGTGTGCGACCCTATAGGTTCACATAACATTGGTAGTGGGCTTGAAATTCTGTTTCTGGCCCACAAATCATAAGTGGCCTCTAGGAAGACATTATGATTACCCAAGTTATGCGAATGTCAATAATCTGACATAACCTAATCCACAATAAGTATTAAAGTCCTTTTTGTCACTAGATACCTTGATTAAACATAAGGCATGGTTTATGTCATCCTTTTACTATTTAATCATATTATTTCTCAATCTTAAGTAGACTGATATTGATAACCCTTATCAATTCATTTCAGTATGGCCATACATTTTACTTCAGTCTAACTTATCGAGGGGTCCTTAGATATCCTTCTCATGATAAATGAGGGACAAATTCCTTCTTAACCACTCACATTCCTCACATGATTCACTTTATATCCAACAACGATCCATTCCATCATCCTGTTAAAGATAATATTAGTTTGTGTCAAAATATAGAACTTGTCATGTAGGAAACCATGATGATTTCAGGTCAGAGGACTAGGATAATACTATTGTGATGAGAATCACTTATGAAAATTACCCATGTAGTATTCTCATAGCGAGTCGATCCAATACATCATTTCTCAAATATGTATCTATGAGTTGACTTAGTATCTCATACGCATGATTAGTAAAACATAATCATCAGTCAAACTTCATACTAGTCTTCATTCATTATTATCCCAATAATAATGATCGACTAGGGATAATTGAGAATATAATTCAATTTTCACCTAAGAGTTTTACTATCAAGTCACATACTTGATGACCTTAGGCAGAATTAACTATTC
>CAMOHE010040833.1:0-16739 GCA_946598075.1 Artocarpus hirsutus | reverse complement strand
TTAAAGCATGAAAGTTTATGCATGTTTTCATGATAATGTTTTCAAAGTATGAAAGTATAAGTATGTATATATGTATCACCTAAATAAGTGTTGCACACCCTATGTTTATGTTTATGATGTCCCAAAGGTTGGACATGTCATGTTTGGTTTGGGCCTTGCAACCCCTCTCCTCTCATGACGGCGCGCCTATGATGATGATGTTATGGTGCAACACTTGGGCCCCTAAAGATAAAATGGATAAGTTTTAATATGAATGATGTAATGAAAGATATGTTCTTATGAAAATGTGCCTAGTGCACTATTATGATGATGATGATGATGATGATGATGATAATGATGATGTTCATGAAATGTTTTAAAGTTGATGATGATGATGTTTATGAAATGTTTTAAATTGTGAGAATTACCATGTACTTACTAAGCATTGGCTTATTTTAAGTTTTTCATCATGTTGCAGATGAGGGTAAGAAAGTGATGGAATAGGCGGAGGACACTATGATGGGCGTGTGAGCTAAGGAAGATGGTTGCAAATGGAAGAACGCCAAGGAAAGAAGTTTTGAAGGAATAAGTTACGATTTTAAATTTTTAGTATGTTTATAACTTTAAGGATATGTTTTATAATTTAAGTATAATTTTATAAATTTTGTGAATGTTTGTTTAATGTATTTTTATTAATTTTCTTCCGCATTTGAAGTTTTAAAACTTGTTTTAAAAAGAACTTTTTTTTATGTTTGGCCTGCCGACCATACTGGTCGGACTGCCGAAGATTTTCCAATCGGCTTGCCGGTTGCCAAGCATCGGCCTGCCGATCTTGTGGATTTTGAAAACCCCATTTTTGCAAGGCCTTGGACGGCCTGCCGATGGGTGACCTTCGGCCTGCCGGTTGACTTTGGCCTGCCGAAGGTAAAAGTTCGGCCTGCCGGCCGAGACATGTTCGAAAAATTTTATCTTTTGTTTTTCAAAGGCCATTTAATTTTAAATAATATTAGCATACTATTTATACAATGTCTATGGAAAAGCGAATTGTAATTATTTAAGTAAATTTATAATTTACTATAAATAAGTATTATAACTTCTTGAGAATTGTATAAAAAAAAAATGTATGTTAAGATCCTGGGAATGCTTTTCCAAACTACGATTTCAAATGCACGTTATTAATTACAATAGTTTGCTTCAATTAATGTTTTAAAGAATGAATGTAACGACATCTGTGACGTCCGAAAAGGGGGCGTTACACTCAGATTTTTATTTGCTTATCATATATTTAACAAATATGAACGTAAAGAGGATAACGATTTGGTATATGAATAATAAATAAATTCTTTATTGATAAAAAATATTCAAAAACATATTAGATTTTTACTCCTTAGGGCACACATGTCTGACAATCTCTCACTTGCACTAAGTGAGTAAATATGACAAATCCTGCATCCCCATAACTTCCACATGCCTATCGAAAACTCTCACAGTTAGTGTCTTTGTGAATAGATCAGCTAAATTGTCATCAGATGCGATGTTGCATATAGCAACATGCCCACCCTCTATGAAGTCCTTTGTCACATGATACTTTCGATCAATATGCTTACTCTTCTTATGAAATATTGGTTTCTTAGCATTAGTTAACACTGCACTATTATCACAATATAGCAATACTGCCTTATCCATAACAGGTACTACCTCAAGATCCCCAAGGAACTTATAGAGCCACGTTGCTTTTTTCAAAGCAACACTAACTGCCACATACTCAGCCTCTATCGTTGAATCTCAAGTGCAATCTTGGTTGACATTTCTCCAAACAATAGCATTGCTGCCTAGAGTAAACACAAAACTAGTAGTCGATCTTCTCGAATCCAGACAGATTGGAAATCCAAGTCAGCGTATCCTAGAGGTGTTAAATCCTCACCCAAGTACACAAGCGTATAGCCTCGAGTCCCTTTTAGGTACTTGAAAATATGCTTAACTGTAACCTGGTGGTTTGGTCCCAAATTTGACTGCAATCGACTTACTATCCTAACCGCATAACTAATATCCAGTCGTGTATAAAGCATGGCATACATGAGACTACCCACTACCGAAGCATAAGGCTCCTTCTTCATGTCTTCTCTTTCCTCATTAGACTTTGGTGAGTTTTTCTTAGAAAGAGTAATTCTAGACCTAGATGGTTGCCCACCTTTCTTGGAATCCTGCATTGCATACCTGTTAAGAATTGTGTGTAGACACCTTTCAAGATAAAGCTATCATTCTGTTCTTCCTATCCCAAAAAATCTAGATACCGAGAATAAAATTAGCTTCACCTAAGTCTTTTATGTCAAACTGCTTAGTCAACTATAATTTGACTAATGATAACACCCCAACGTCATTGCCAATTAGTAGTATGTCATCTACATAGAGCAGTAGAAAAACCACCTTCCTATCCTAAATGTGTTTGTAAACACATGGTTCATCCACATTTTGTGCAAACCCAAAAGTCTTTATCACTTGATTAAATCTGATGTTCCAAGAACAAGAAGGCTACTTAAGTCCATACATTGACTTTAACAGGTTACAAACCTTACCCTCTTGAATCTTGGCCTTGAACCTGTTTGGTTGTTTCATATAAATGGACTCATCAAGATAGCTATTTAGAAAGGTGGTCTTGACATCTATCTACCAAATCTCGTAGTTAAGAGCGGCAGTTATAGATAAGAGAATGCGGATAGACTTAAGCATGGCTACCGGCGAAAAGGTTGCCTCATAATCAATTCCTTCATTTTGCGTGTATCCCTTAGCTACAAGTCTAGTCTTATTGGTTTTGACTTTTCCATCCACTCCTCTCTTTTTGTTCTAGATCTATTTAAATATAGGTTTTACTCCTTCGGGAAGATCTAAAAGTTTCTAGACTCGATTAGTTTCCATAAACTTCATCTTTATGTTTATTACCTCTATCTAGAGTTTCAAATGAACATCCTTCATTAGCCATTTCATAAGTGTAAAGAACTCTATCGTGTTCAACCGGTTTAGCCAAAAAGCCCTCACCATTGAACACATACATCTTGGGTTGACACCAAAGCCCCTTAGATTGTTGTTTGGGTTTGGTTGGCTTTTCTACATTGATTAGAACGGTTTTATTTGGAACCCCTAGAGTGATCGAATCACTCGCCAACTCCTTGAGCACCACTTTGCTTCGAGGCTTAAAGTCATCCATGTAACTTTCCTCAAGGAAAGTTGCATCAGTTGAAACCACAAACTTTATTTTCTTTTTGGTCATAGAAATAGCCCCCTTTAGTCCCTTTTAGATATCCTATAAACACACAAACTTTCGAATGTACTTCCAACTTATTCGTTTCCTTAAACAGGACATGAACTGGACATTCCTATATGCAAATATGGTTTAAGAATGTCATTTTCCCCATCCACAACTCGTGAGGAGTTTTAGAAATCGATTTTGAAGGCACATTGTTCAAAAGAAAACATGCGGTTTATAGTACACATCTCCAAAAGGATAAAGGCAATGACGAATAACTTATCATGGACCTAACCATGTCCAACAAAGTCCTATTTCTTCTTTTAACCATGCCATTTTACTATGGAGTGCCTGGCGCAGTCAAATGGAACAAAATCCCACTCTCTAATAAGTGTCATGAGAACTCATAAGAAAGGTATTCTCCACATTGATCAAATCGAAGTGCCTTTATGGGCCTATCCAATTGCTTTTCCACTTCAACCCAAAACTCCCTAAACTTATCATAAGTTTCACTTTTGTGGTGCACTGGGTACACTTATCCATATATTGAGTAATCATCAATAAAAGTGATGAAGTACTCATACTCTCCTCATGCCCAGATGTTCATAGGATCGTAAACATCTTTATGCACAAGTTCTAGAATCGCTTCAGCCCTATTACCCTTAGACCTAAATGGTCTTTTGGTCATTTTACCTTCAAAACAAGATTCACATTGTGGTATAGATTCTACCTTTAAGTGACTTAAATGTCCATCCCTTATCAACCTTTGAATCCTATTCAGGTTAATATAACCTAGTCGCAAATGCCAAAGATAAGTCTTACTAGGGTGAAAAGTTTTAAGTCTTTTAAAGTTATTATCATTAACCTAAGTTTTCAGCAGTAAGTCCATCTTAGATTTGATAAATTATAGATTATTTTACATCCATCCATTATAGATAAATGATTTGTTTTTACAAATCACCACTTTATTATTAAAGGAAACTACATAAGAGTCCTTAAATAAACAAGCTACAAAAATTAAATTCCTTTTAAGTTTAGGAACATAAAAACAATCTTGCAAAAATAAACTCCTATTATTATCAGAATAAAGATGGACGTCTCTCATTGCTTCAACCAACACTAAGGATCCATTGGCCATCCAAAGCGTGAAGTCTTCATGTAGCAGACTTCTCTTTTCTTTGAACTCCTGTAGAGAAATACAAACATGACTAGTTGCCCTAGAATCTATGACCAAAGTGTCACTAGATTCCTCAACTAACAAGTTTCAATAACCAAAAGATCACACCTGCCTCTTCAAGAAAGGAAGTCTTTGTAATTATTCTTAATGTGCCCCACCTTCCTATAGAAAAAGCACTTGAGCTTCTTTAGGTTCTTCTTTTTCTTCTTCTTGTTCTTACCCTTTGGAGGAATAGAAAACTTCTCTTTCTTAGCCTGTTGCTTCTTTCCATCTCTAGGGTTGTGATTGGAATCAAAAGCATTTGCCAAGTTGGTCTCACCACCAATAGGAGTTTCCCTGATTAGAATTTCTAACTCCTGTAACTACTTTATTAACTCAATCAAGGTCATATCCTATCTATTACTCAAATTAAATGTAGCTCTAAAAGAGATAATCTTTTTAGATAGAGTCTCAAAGACCATATTCGTATGAGTTTCAACATCAATGTCAACTCCATTGGTTTGAGCCTCAACAAGGTAACTCATGACCAACATCATATGCTCAATGTCCTCGGTCTTTGTTTGTAGTTTAGAAGTTTCTTAAAAGCCCCTTGCCATTTTGTTAGGGCTTGGCATCCAAACATGTCTTCAAGATTATCCAAGATCTATTTCGTAGTCTCATAATCTTCATGTTGAGCCTGCAGCACGTTATTTACGCTGGCCATAGCATAACAGCAAGCCTGATCATTAGCATCCTTCTAGTGATCATATTCTTAGATTTTCTCATTAATGGAATCTCCCGTAGGCTTTAGAGGACACAGAGTTTTTAATACAAATTTCAGTTTCTTAAAGGACAGGATGATATCCAGGTTCTATTTCCAATCATTAAATTCTCACCCGTTAATTAGTTTTTGTCAAGTATCGATGATAAAGCATTTTTAGACATTCTTAATCTATAATAAGGAATCATATACCAAACATTAGCAAACATACCATAATTTTTAGTAAGATAACACAATTATATAAAATATACAAATATGTTTATGTGTCAAAACTTTGAAAATATCAGAACTTTACAATAATAATTTCCAACTCAGAATTTAACAAGCCGCCTAAGGGAGACTTGCCATACTTAATTAGAAACATGGATCCCCTCCTGATTAATATATGCCATCTAGGACCCATATGATCCAGCATATATTAATAATTTTTTCTTTGGCCATTAATTTTATTAATAGAGCTCCTAGGGAAGGTTAATAATAAAATTAAAATGAGTGTATAATCATTATTTCAATATTTTATCCATGATTTATAACTACCACTTAGGGGTGTGGAGTGATAAATCATACTAAAATACCTTATTTTTCTGAAGATCCAACTCAGTACATGATGAAGTCCCTTCTTAGGGGTCAGAACCACCATGTACTATCTATATCGACCAATGATGGAGGCCGTAGGTCCTCTCTTTGAAAACCTTCTCCCTCTTAATCTTTTGAAATCAAGGTTTTATTTTAAGAACATGCATGAATAATTTTTAATGAACGGCATTCCCTATTCTATATGGCATGTAATAAACATATATAGAAAATCATATTATAACATAGACAAACAAATTAATCATGTAAAGCTATAAGCAAAATAATAATAAATAGCTGTAATATTATGGTCTCACCCTAGAGATAAGAAAATAAAAATTACAAGAGATAAATCGAAACATATTATCGATTCTTCATCCTTGAATCTTCAAATTGTATTCTTCTTCATGTATTATCCATCTTCAAGTCTTTAATCCCATATAGATTGAATACTCCATACTTCTGGTCATATCCAAATTTAATGTTTTTCTAAATTGTCCCAAAAATAAAATCAAAACTGCAACAAAAATGCACCTTTTTTGAAAATTCATAGCATTTTGCAGGCATCCTGATCTGTGCAATCAGCCAAAATTTGTAGTTTGGCCTGCTAGTATGACTGATCGGCCTACTACTCGAGCCATCAGAATTCTACCCCATGGACGGCCTGCCAATCCTAGAGGTTCGGCCTACCGGTGCATGACCATCAGCTTGCTGATCCTAAGGGTTTGGCCTATCGACCGAGTAGAAATTACGACTTCCAAAAAATACAATTTTATGCAATTTTTCAATATTATTTTCAACAATTCAAAACATAAAAATATAAAGACTTAAGAAATACCTGTGGAACCCTATCATCCATCTTTGAGATCCATCTTCTCTAAATGATTATTTAATTACATAATTCTTATAAATTTAAAATTAAATAATAATTTTTAGATAGTGATAACAGACCGCCATCTAATTACATAAAAAACCTAGATACACATTCAAACCTCTAAGAAACTATAACTAACACGAATTAATTAATTAATTAATAATTAAATAATAATTTAATTAACCATGATTAATTAATAAACATTCACTATATAATCTATAACAACATATAAATATATAGAAACCCTAGAGTGCCAACTCTCTAAAAAATTGAATTCAAACATATAAGAGATCAAGATCACACAATTTATACATATTGCATGATCACAAACTCGTAAATTTATGTAAAAAACTATAGCTCTGATACCAATTGTTGGAAAAATAGTATATAGAAGAAATTTAAAAATTTTATATCAGAGTATTTTTTAAAACACAAGTTTAACACGCTATATGAATAAATTAACCTGATCTTACTAACCTTGTTTACTAAAGAACTCCTACAATCAATGAAGAGAAAGACGTTCCAGAAGAGTATTAACCAACTAGTCTTCTTTGCTATTCTCTATCTATGATTGGAGTACGTGGGGGCACATGTCGTATAACTCTTCCTTGGTGACTCTCCTTCCAACCAATTGAGAGATACCCAAAACTATCGTTCATGATTTGTGAACAATAGCTCTTAGAGCAGTTTCAGAGACTTACAGTATAGAATGCTTACTCTTGATCTCTCAACTGATCTTAATAACTTATAAGTCTCACTCCCTATTTATAAAGGTCGTTTCCATAGTTGGTCCTCATCAAATAATACCTCAAAAATTCAAATCTAGATCAATATTTGATAAAATCGTGTAAAAACGTGTTATCAAATTATTGTTTGGTTGACAAGTCAAACTGGTAAATTGGCCTGCCAAACTTACTCCATTGGCAGGCCGAATTTGAAGACTGGCCTGCCAAACTTACGATAAATAATCCCTACAAATCTTTTATTTTTCACCCGAGATTCTTTGGATGAAGTCTCAGTTTTAATTCAAACAACCCAATAGAGAAGTTATCTGATTAAAACAACTATATCCAGATAATCTCTAGGAAAATAAATATTCCCTAGAATTCAACATGTTTGTATTGAATTAATTTTTCACAAAAATTAATTCAACTAATAAACATACATGAATTATCTGATCCTATCAAATTTCAGCCAATCTGATAATTTAATACAAGTCACCAATTTGTCGGAAAAGCATGTCGTATCGTTACAGGATTTATAATGAGCTAGCAAAGGAGGTCTGATGGACCTATATAGTTCAAGCTTTAGATAATTATGAAACCCAATATCCTATATATGCATTTCATAATTATAAACTCTAACACAACTCCACTAAAAGCTTAGAGCTACAATCTCAAACTATATAGAAGTACAAAGCCCAGATCGTTAAGTCTCCATAACATATTATAATGTATCGTATCCCTATAGGATACCCATAATCAGCTTAATGATAAATTCTGTCTTACATTCTCGATTATTTTTCTCTTATGTTCCATTATCTACCATCAAAAAACTTACTATCCAAAGAAGGTATACCATTTGGTTACACCTATATATCCAAATGGTTGAGCGCTTCGATTTTTCAACTATAGGATAATGTATATAAGAGGATATCATTGACTCCTAAAGAGGAGCTATGGATTCCATATCTATGAATAACAAATCGATGCTATCAAGAGTCATGTTCCAACGTACCGATATAGATACCATCATAAATTATGGATGTCGCCTTTTGGTACATCAAAAGACATAGGTCAAGACAATAGGTCCACTATTCATCTCAAGATTAAGATACAACACATATGATTGTCTAACGTAAATTGATTTGTTGAGACAGAATTATTAATCTAAATCAATTACAATTTATGTGGATCGTCGCCTATGACAATGCACCAATGTTTCTATTCGCAAAGTCCGTCTTCGATGGCCAAGACAAACCATCTCTCATTAAGGATATAGACAACATAACAATCTTTACATGAATAAAGCGCCCAGCTTTGTTTCTTCGATTGCTAATCTTATGATTTAGACCATCCTTTAGAATCATGTCTTTCGCATAATCTATCCATTATATGCTTGTTTCTAAAGACTTAGACCAACAGTCTCAGACTTTTGTTTACTTATTATACATTCAACAAATATGAACGTAAAGAGGAAAACAATTTGGTATATGAATAATCAAAAAATTCTTTTTTGATAAAAATGTCTCCAAAAACATATTACATTTTTGCTCCTTAGGACATACATGTCTAACATTATTATTTTCATATATATTGAAGATCCTATAGAAAGAAAAGTAAGTAATTGAACAACTAATTTTTGTGTTACCATTATTAGTTACATCGTTATGATTTGCTTTACTCAAATATAATAAAATGGATATTTATGAATTTCTTATTTTTTTCCTAGTTTATGATCAATCACTTTGTTCTTAATAATAGTTGTGATTAACTTTATGCTAAGGCATTTAAAGATTATTTTTAGATAAAAAATTAAAAATTTTACTTTATAAAAAAAGAAGAGATTTTGGGGACACTTTTGACACATATATATATATATATATGTATATAGTTTTTGGGATCTAAGGAAAAGAAAGCCTCAAAATATTGCAAACAATTTAAACGTCCAAAAATAATGCCATTTAACAATAAAAAGAAGATGAAAACTAACGATGCCAACACATTAAGGGGACGTTTGGTGAAGAGATTCATATCAAAATACTCAATTCAAATTAAGCCCAAAGCTTAAATTGTTGTTTGGTAAAAACAAAATTTGAATATAGAGATCTTAGTTAAATTTTGGAGTTTTACACCCCTCATTTTTCTCACAATTTGAATTCAGACGCTACTTTAATATTCTCTTTTTCTTTCCCAGGAAAAAAATATTATAAATTTTTCATTTTATATTCGATTGAAACGATTCTTCTTCTCAAGATCCTTACTACATATATTTATCATGAATCATGAATGTCTTGTTAGTAAACCAAATAATTTTTTCACTATTTATCGAAATATAAATTTAAATTTTATTCTTTATTCAGATTTACACTTTAAATAGATATCCAAACATCCATTCGAATAGAAATTCAAATCACACAATTCAAATTTTACAACTCAAATCGAAAGATTCATGGGAGAATGAGAGAAATTGAACATACTAATAAAAGAATAAAAATTAATAGGCCAAATTTAAAACAAAGTTAATACATAGGTAAAAAATATTTTTCTTTCCCCTTTCTTTCTTGCCTCTATCTTCTCCATCCACTTGTTTCTTTCTCTCTTAGATATTTTTCTACCTTTTTCTCCCCATCCCATGCTCTCGTTCTCCTCTTCTTAGTTTATCCCTCCCTTGTTTCTCCCTTCTTTGTATTTTTGTTTAGTTCTATCATCAGACATGTGTTGTCGGACTCATCAAAGGCAAGTTGATCATGACGGTTTCCTCGTCGCTGTCTGGTTTCCTTGTCTTTTGGTTGTATCTGGGCTCTCTCTCTCTCCCCCCACAACGGGTGTTGACAACAATGGGTGAGGAGGAGCTCTTTTAGGCAACTTTAATAATGGCTACTCTATGCAAGTATGACTCTAACAATGATAATGACTACCTCTTTTGTGCAACCTAATGATGACAATACTTCGACGACGACCACAAAGACAAGTGACTGTTCCCAACCAAACACAACCAAACTTTGCTCTGTAATCCTAATCAATCGAAACCTTCACCACCAATCTTCATTTTTTTAGCAAATCGTCATCTTCTTCATCCACTTTGGGCAATTTCTAGTTCTCCAAGGTAATTTCTTACTTCTGAATTAATAGAAGATGGTTCTTATGTTCTCTTTTTTTTTCCCTTGGGTATTCATTGATGGAAATGTCAGTGATTTAAATTTTGCACATAAGTTGTTTAGTAAAATGCCAAAACAACAAATGGCTCACTCTTTTATATTACTTGAGGAAGACAACATGACTTAACCGATTACTTAACATTAATGAGGTGTGCGTTCCTTGCTTTGGTTTTTTTTTTTTTTTGTTCGTTCTTTTTAAGTTTTGGCTTAAAAAACCTAATCCTTTTTCATTTCATTTTCTTTATGAGCATATTACACACAAAAACACAACCAAACTTCACGATCTTAATTAAAAGATACCCTCTTACTAATCTTCGTTTTTATATATAGAGTAATCTTCTTTATTCACTTTGGGCAATTTCTAGCTCTACTCAACCCATCGATCTTCATTTTTCTGCAAAGCATCATCTTCTTTATTCACTTTAAGTGATTTCCAGCTCTTCAAGGTAATTTCTGTTGGAATTAAATATGAAATGTAGCTGAAGAAACGGATCATTTGACAAACAAAACTTTTCTAAAAACTTTGGTCATCGAGAATAGCTATATAATTTTAATTAAATATAGAGATTTGATTCAAATCTTTTGAAAAACTATCAGGGTATCTTAGCTTTCCTCTTTGACATCACGATATTTTATACCAAGCCTCCACACCAATAGAAAGATGAGTAGGTGTCAAACTGCAAGAATAAATGAATCTCATACTTTTTTAGATTTGTTATGTATTCAGCACATGAGATAGTAGACCTATTTTTTTCAAAGAAAGAACTCTCAGTTTTTTTCTCTTGATACTCTATAAAAATATCACATACTAAAAAAAGTTCTAAGATAATTGGTATCTTTTTTCTTTTTTCTTTTTTTATAATTGAGTAGTTAGTTATAGTTTAATTAATTTTAAATTTAAAAATATTTTTCTCACTTTAAGTAGGGTATTACATCCCTAAATCAAGAGATAAAGTCTCCTAGGTAGGTGCAATAGAATAACTTGGGAAATCCACTAAAAATCCTTCCCACATGAACTTCCATGTTTTAACCCATAAATAAATATATATATATATATATATTAAGTTTAAAATCTAAAACATGCACGTAAGTATTTTAATTCTTCCTTTCTTTTTCTTTTTTTAAATCACATATCTAATACGCATTCATACATATGTATATATATATATTTATATGTATATATATAGATTTGGTTGATAACCAAATCCGTATCCACTTATACGTGGATATATATATATATATAATTAATTTAATAAATAAAATATATTTAAAATCAAAAAATAAATCATATTTATTTAAAAAATCAATTTTAAATTAATCAATTAATTATTTAATTTTGTGTCCATATTAAAAAAGACAAAATCACCACACATGTGTCACACATAAAATTAACATTATATTTAAATAATCATATTATTCAAATATTATTAATTAAATAATTTAAAAACATATTTAATTAATCTCATTAATTAAATATAATCAATTAATTAATTAGCTAATACATAGTCAAATGTGACAACATTTATCACACTATATTATGTGTCACAGAGAGAATTTTTTGGTGTCACATTAATATCTCAAATATGAAATACTTAATTCAAAATTCAATAATTCTAAATTAAATATGCATATTTCATTCTATGTATTAAATCTAATACAATGTTATAGAGGTGGCATTGATGACTTATGGACCAATAATTTAAGCTCCAACAAATTTGACAACTAATTAAACTCTTTAATTAATGTACCAAATTTATTAATTTCAGTATTTCTCCCTTAAAAACCTGAAACTGAACTCTTAAAATTATAGTGAATATTACTCAAGAAAATTAGCGAGTAATCTATTGATATAATCATTGTGTGTAAGTTGGTCCTCCATAAATAGTTCATAATCAGAGCTAGGTTCAATTTTTGTTCACCTTTCTTATTATATGTTTATTCTTGAGTTTCAGTAATTCTCTAATGAACAATCAATTCATAATCTTATTATAAACGAACACCCTACTATTCAAATCTTGAATCACCACTTAAGAGAACTATTTTTCTAACTTCCATAAGGAAGGAGTGGATTACACATCTGTAAAAAATTATTCTCAGCCATTTATTCCATTGTGTTTCTAAGATGCTAAGTTATGATTTGCATTTGGACAAATCATATTATGCAAGTCAAAAAACACAATGTCATAAACAAGAATCTAATGAATATTCAAGATTAAGACTATCATATATATGATAATCATAGTGATAAATTTGAATGCTCTATTTGTAATAGACGATTATTAGAGATTCACAATTTATTGGTCTAGTCCTATAGAATCTCATTATATAAAGTACCTCTAATCTAATGTCTCTACATTAATAGCCTAGATAAGACTATTTCATTTTTAATAAGATTGGACTGCACTTGTAATATTTAATTAAAGATTTGTAACTTTAATTAATTATTATGGACTATTTAAATTATTATCAATAAATTGTATCCCTAAGCATATACCACTTATATGCTAGCTTTATAGTCATATTAATAATTATGAAATTTTCTTGATGTTTATTAAAGTATTCATAATACACATAACCAACCAAAATAATTATAAATATCACTTTTTTTTATTTATTAACAAATTTACAATATCTATGCTTACAGGGCATTAACCACAACAATCTCTCACTTGCATTAAAGCAGATGAGTCATGTCTCTTCTAAATGTACCTCAAATCTCTTTTTAGATAACGTCTTAGACTGATTGAAAATCAAAGTCAGTGTATCTAGTAGGAATCAAATTCTCAATAGAGTATACCAACATATAGTTTCTCATTCTCCTAAGATACTTGAGAATGTGTTTAACTGCCGCCCAATGATCTAATCCTGGGTTGAATTTATACCGACTGACTATATCTACTACATAGCACATATCAGGTCTTGTACACAACATGGCATACATTAGACTTCCCACTGCAAAAGCATAGGGTACCCGTCTTATGTTTTCTTCCTCTTAAGATGTCTTAGGACAGTGCTTCTTTAAAAGATAAACTTTATGACGTGTAGGTAAATTACCTTTGCGGAGTTTTACATTGAAAATTTGATAAACACCTTATCGATGTACAATGCGTGAGACAACCCCAACAATTTGTTCTTGCGATTTCTTATGAGTTGGATTCCAAGAACATAACTTGCCTCTCCCAAAGTTTTCATTTGGAATTGGTTAGCAAGCTATTTCTTTGCATTAGACAATATCCCTACGTCATTCCCAATAAGTAGGAGCAGAGATTCATGGTGTAGGCTTGAACGGTGCTAGGAAACGAGATAGGACTCCAGACCTTTCTTTTCGATAGCAATGGTTTTAAAATGAGTTTTTGGCTATACTATTCTTTCTTAAAACATTTTTAAGAAATGAGTTGCTTTTATTTATTTATTTCCACTAGATGTTGGATATGATCGTAATGAATGATAATAATAAATTATGATAACGAATGATGATAACAAATGATGATGATGAATTATGATAATTAATGAATCATAATGAATGTAAATGATAATCCGGTGAATGAATACCTGGAGAATGATATGATTAATGATAGTGGACATCGAATGGACACAGAACCCCGTTCGAAATGATACAGTAGTGCATGATGCCATATAAGGATGGGGTTGTGCAGCGAGCAACCTTGGGGGCAAGTTTTGAAACCCAGTTGGGCTACTACAGTGTTGATACATGGCTTTGCACATAATAAAAGTTGATTCGTGATTTGAGGTACTTACTGATAGTGAACGACAAGTGTGAATCTGTTTAATCACTTATTATGAGTTTTGATAATTGCAGATGGTGAGAGGCAAGTATGGATTTGATAAATTATTTAACATTTCTGTAATTGATTTTTAATTAGTTTATTTTATTTTATTTATAAATGATTATTCTGATTTTGGAACCAAGTCTTACTAAGCCTTTCGCTCATGATTTTACTGTTTTGTTTTAAATTTCCCCTCTAGGTGATTCGTAGTGTGCTGTCGAGTAGGATAATGTTGTTGTGCTCTCATAGTCCAGGAGTTGTTTAGCTTATTTATTTTTTTATCTAGGCATGTAATAATTGGACATTAAAAGGACTTTGATTTATTTTCTTATAGACTATGGTTTATATTAATTCTGCATATTTGTACTATGTATGCACTATATGGCGTCTGGTGAGGCCCAAACTAATTCTCGATGGACATTAAGACTCAAATTTTATTTTCTGAGGTTATTTAAATATTTTTTTCTTGTTTTAATTTTGAAAGATTGGCAGGTATTAAAAAGGCTCAAATTTACACCATTTTCATAAATTACCTAAAATGAATTTCTTAAATGTTTAATTAAATAATCAGCGAATTTCATTAAATGTGTTTAATTTGCTTTAATTAAACTGCCACGTCACCACCCAGTTCGTGATAGACTCTGAAGTCATTGATGAAAGAGGCATGTAGTTATTAATAGGAAGGAAACAATGATTTCCATCTAACATATTATTTAGGTTTTCTTTTAAATTGATGTGGTACAATTTAAATTGAGATTTTTAGTAAGGAAAATGATAAACGAAGATTGTATAATGATGATATAAAACTTGCAGGAACATTCAATTTACAGACACGAAAATAAGGGGTGGTCAAGAATATATAATGTTTGATTTAGAAAATATACCTGCAGAAGCTTATAATTTTCCATTGTCAACAATATATAGCCATTGTGGAGCAAAGAAATTTTCGAAAGAAACTAATGCATTTTGTTGCAGCAAAGGCGAAATTAAATTGAAAATAAAGGATGCACCTAAGGAATTGTATGAGCTATTTATATCAAAATTAGACGAATCATTAAAATTCAAGACATATGTTTGGACTTACAATTCTAATTTTGCTTTCACGTCCTTTAGGGTCAAATATGACAAATATCTATGCAAAAGAAACGAAGGGTATACATTTTTAATATTCAAGGTTTTGGGTTTTGTTGGATTTTGTGATTCAAATATGTAACGGAAAATTAAAAATTAATTCCCACAAAACCCTCACAGGATCCATGCAATTCGATTAGATTGATAAGAAAGTCATAGAATCTTACCAGGATGACAAAAAGGCAAGATTCTTGAAGGGAGAGAGCGGGTTCACTCTGGTGACACCCTAATTCGAGCTTTTAGTATTTGGGATCGGATTCAAACGTTGTTACTTAGAGCAACGCCCTCTGCAGGTATTCACACGAATAGACTCTCTCAAAAACGAATTGGTGTGTTAGCACCCTTTTTTTTTTTGCGTTAAATGACTCTCTCTAATTTTTAGGGTTTTAATGTCTTTGCCCTTTTAGAATGAGAGAACGCCTTTTCTCTTCTTAATATGACTAGACACCCTAAAACAGATATATATATATATATATTGACTTCAAGATAGAGTCAGATCTTAACTAGGGTAAACTGTAATTCGAATATGATTCAAAGAATCTAGATAATGCTTGTAATTCGAATATGATTCAGAAAATCTAGATAATATCAGTAATTCGAATATGATTCAAATAATCTAGATAATGTCAGATTTAATGAACCTAGACATATCTAGTACATCGAATCTGGACATTATCAGGTTCATCGAACCTAGACACAGTTACCCCAAAATTCATTATTGGTCTGTTCTAAGTGTGCGACCCTATAGGTTCACATAACGTTGGTATTGGGCTTGAAATTCTGTTTCTGGCCCACAAATCATAAGTGGCCTCTAGCAAGACATTATGATTACCCAAGTTATGTGAATGTCAATAATCTGACATAACCTAATCCATAATAAGTTTTAAAGTCCTTTTGTCTTTAGATAATTTGATTGAACATAAGGCATGGTTTATGTCATCCTTATACTATTCAATCATATTATTTCTCGATCTTAAGTAGACTGATATTGATAAACCTTATCAATTCATTCTAGTATGGCCATACATTTTTCTTCAGTCTAACTTATCGAGGGGCCCACAGATATCTTTCTCATAATAAATGAGGGACAAATTCCTTCTTAATCACTCATATTCCTCACATGATTCACTCTATATCCAACAATAATCCATTCCATCATCGTGTTAAAGATAATATTAGATTGTGACAAAATATAGAACTTGTCATATAGGAAACCATGGTGATTTCAGGTCAGAGGACTAGGATAATACTATTGTGATGAGAGTCACTTATGACAATTATCCATGCAGTATTCTCATAGCGGGTCAATCCAATACATCATTTCTCAAATATG
>CAMOHE010040832.1:0-22274 GCA_946598075.1 Artocarpus hirsutus | reverse complement strand
TTGAACAGTTTGTTTAAACCGTAAACGTAAACAGCATAAAATTTTAGTATATTATTATAAGGAGATATAGCATTAAGTTTTTATATGGTAAAATTAAATAGTAATCTAAAATTTTGCCGTGCCACATTATTAATTGCAGTATAATTCTGATATAACGACGTGTCGTTTGGTCTTCAAGGAATTAAAAACCAAAAATCCACGTGTTGTTTATATTTGCAACATAGGCAACGACTAATCCTGTGTGTACTATATTAATAATTAAAATTTAAATAACAAAAACATGGGAATCAAAAAATAAAAAATCCAGGTGTTGTTTTTATTTGTGATGGAGGACTACAAGCAATACTTTTTTTTTTCACTTTTTAATCATTGCACGACACGTAAAATTCATAGTATTATAAATTATTATTTAAACAGAAAATAAAATAAAAGTTTACATGTCAAGCAATAAACAAAAAAAGTGTAAAAAAGAGTGAGAAATAGAGTGCAACTAACATTTCTCTTTGTGACATAAAAGCTCTCTTGGCATTGCTTTTGCTTTTGTTTTTAGTCAGTAAAAGAAGAGAAGCAAAAACAATTTGATTTTGCGGTAAGTATTTAGAAACATATTTTTAAAAGAGTTTAAATATATCAAAATAGTTTCTAAAATTTTTAGTAGGTAACAAAAAATGTTATAATAAAGTTTTGACGTCTTATGAAAACTTTGCTTTTTTTTTAGGATTATTTTCACATTTATCCCTTAAACTATATTACTTATGTCACTTTGCCTTTAACTTTTAAAACGTACTACTTAATCCCTTCAACATTTGTTCCATTAGCAAGTTTCTCATTTCCATTCAACTCCATTAGTTTTTTTTTACCTTTTTTTTGCAATATTTTTATATTTCCCCCAAACTATGTCATTTATATCATTTTGCACCCCTAACTTTCCAAATGTGTCATTATGTCCCTCTATTTTTTGTTAACAAATAACCTCTTTCTGTCCAATTTTGTTTGGCTTACAAGTCAATGATTTTTTCTTCTAACTTTGGGGGAAAAAACCCAGACATAAAAAGGAGTAAGGGAAAAAACAGAGAGTAAGGGAGAAAATAGACTAAGGGGGAAAAAAAGAGTTTAGGGAAAAAGTATTATTTTTTTGTAAGAGGCCATTCCAACCATATAAAAGAGCTTAAAGAAAAGAAAAAAAAAAAAAAAAAAACCTCCACAAAATTCCTTAAAAGAATAGAGCTCTTGATTTTTTTTTTCTTAAGAACACATTATTTTAATTTCGTGTAAAGAACCCTCTATTGATTTTTTTTTTTTTTTTGTATTTGCATTTAAATGGAATGTTGTAAGAAATATTCATATGCAAGTTATAGATATATAAATTGCTTAAACGTGCAGGTATTGTAAGTTGGAAGAAAAAAATCAATTTAATAGCTGAACAAAATTGGATTGAAGGAAATTATTTGCTTACAAAAAAATAAATAAAGGGACATAGTAACATATTTTGAAAGTTGAGGGGTAAAATAATTTAAGTTACAGAGTTTGAGGGGAAATATAAAGTTATTTTGCAAAGCAACTGTCTAAAAACTAACAAAGTTAAATGGAAGGAAAATACTAGCTAATGAGAAAAAGTTTGAGAGGATTAAATGGTTTGTTTTAAAAGTCAGGAGGAAAAGTGACATAATTTGGATGGCAAATGTGAAAATAATATATTTTTTGTCTATTTTAGAAGTTTTTTTTTTTTAGAAATCATGTTTTGTAGCTTTGACTAAAAGCACTTTTGAATAGCCAAAGTATTCTTGATAGGTCATCCAAACACTTCCAAAAATAGCTTTTTAGACTCTAAAAAGGCTAAAAGTAGCTTTTAGAAAACCTTCCTAAATAAGGCTAATCTTATATATGCTTGTACTATATTAATTGTTAAAATTTTGCATACTAAATTATGTAACGCTTTATTTTAATAGAAATATATTGTTTTAAATTTTTTCAACCGAAAGATTAAATAATAATCTAGCATATTTAAAAAATATAAGATACCGTGTGGAGAAAAAATAAAGAAGGACAAAAAAGTAGGAAAGAAGGACTAAAAAAAGAAGAAAACAAAAAAGAAAGACAGATAAAATAAAAAAGAGACAACAGTCAACAAGGAAGGACTTAAGAAAAAAAAACAAAAAAGAAAACCTACACCAAAATGAGTGACTTTTACACTTCCATATAGTTATATAGATGATCAAAATATATCATTACAGAGATAATAATATGTATATATATATAATATCTTGCACTTTAAAGATCACAACTGTGACACCTAAATAAATTAATTAATATTAATTAATTTAATTTGGTTGTTGTTAGGATATGATTTGGTCAGACCTAAATCATGGAACGAAGACTCAGCATAGGAGGTCCGAAGTGATTGAAGAGAATCAAGCCTAGTAGGAGCGTTCAATTTAAACTCATCATCAATATCCGTAAGTATTAGATCAAATAACTTATCAAGTGACCATTCGATGGGAGGATTCTATATGTTCGATCCCATTAATTGATTGATTGGTTTGATAAGGAGATTATTCAGTTTGTATGTATAAGGACTATCAAAAATTTGTAATAATGAATCATTAACTTTTGGCTTGTTGGAATTGATATAATAGATTTGGGCTCGGTAGATACAGGGGGAGACTCCAATGACTTGTGCCTACTCACACTCTGATAGTAGAAAAGAGAATAACAAAGAAGACTAGTTGATTAAAGCTTTTCCTGATGCGATTCTTGGTAGTGGTTCTGTCAAACAATTTTCTGTCAAAAGTGTAGTTCAAATTCTAAGAGGTACATAAGACCTTTTATTGATTTATCATATATATCATGTTTAACTCATTTAACAAAAAGAGTTTATTTAAAAGTTTTAAAATCCATTGCGTACACCTTTTCCAACAACATGATATGCTTGAACAAAATATCAAGCTAGTGGAAGAAAATATAGACCAAAATGTAACCAAGGCAATAAGCAAGTCTCCAGCACTTGACCATATTTCAAAGAACAATAGTGAAACTCCGTCCATAAGGAGAATTACCTCATTTGTCCTATCTAAGTATAGGAACTTAGTCTTTGCTCAATTCGATAGAATTGCAAACCCAAAGGACATCTCCTTCAGTACAAGAACGTGGTGAGCACTATGAACATCGCTGACAACATACTAGACGAGATGATATGTAAATTGTTCACGCAAAGTCTAAAGGGATCGGCACTAAAGTGGTTCAAGAATCTATAGCTAGAATCAATTGACAACTTTGAGAAATTAGCCAATTCATTCGTTGAAGCTTATGCAATTCACATCAAAATGGGCAAGATGACCAAGGACCTTTGGTATGTGGTCCAGGGTAAAAGAGAACCTACACTAAAAGGTTTGGTAAGGCCATCTTGGAAATCTCAGACCTAGAGTATGGCATGGCCAAAAAAACATTGAAGAAGGGGCTCTTGCACAGGTCACTTTTCAAAGATAGCATTTGCTTGAATTATCCACAAATGATCGAAAAGGAACTTAACCGTGCAAAGGATTAGATAAACATGGAAAAAGAAAATAAACTATGTGAACAGGAACTCAGTAGAATCAAAGCGCAAAATAAAAAAGAAAGATTATCAAAAAAAGTGAAACCAAAGTGAAAAGATGAAACAAGGAACCCATAGTGGATTAAGTGGAGAAGAAAAGACAAACAAAGATCGCAAGGGGAAATAAGCAAACTCTTTCACCATCAAGGTATGCATTAAACATTTCCCTAATGGAATTAATCGCTCAACTTGAGGGAAAAGATTACTTATAATGGTTGGGAAAAATGTTACCAAACTAATCTCAAGATAAATCAAAGTATTACGTGTTCCATCAGAACACAAGACATTTGATAGTGGATTGCAAGACCCTATGAACAGAGATAGTAAAGGTACTGAAGAAAAGATACCTCAGGGAATGCCTGTTAGAGAGAGGGTATCGAACGTATAGACTCAATCATGTGTAATGCCTCAATCCCCCATGGGCCCACTTGGCTAGACCCTGACATAGTAGGGTCTTATGCTCATCATCATTCCAACTATCCCCTTTAGGCACCTAGTGAATCTCAAGGATTTCTTCACATTCCCTAACACTTAAACTCAAGACCTCCCTACTTATAAGGTTCTTAAGTTAAATGTTGGGTCAGGATGTTGGTACGACACTCTCTTATCTTAACTTAAGGGTATAAATTAGTGATCTTGTAATCTTAGTGAACATGGTATATGACATAACTTAATGTCTAAAACAATAAGCATAGCAAATATTAAATACACTGTATACACTATAAATCATGATAGTATTTAAAACAATATGTATAACAAATGCAAATTTATTTCAAACATATACAAAGCATTTGGAAACCATTTTCTTCATGCCATAAGTGAGGATTGAGACTTACTAGAATTTGCTCTAGATTTCCTAGTTTATCCTTGTTCTTCTATTAGTCAGCTTTGTGTCCTGTTCAAACAATACTTGACTATTAAAAACTATCCCGAGTCTACATTGTTGGTCTGTTTCTATATTGTTTAACTTAAGCATTTTGTAGTCAAATTTCATGTCATACGAGACGGTTTTACGACTAGCATGATATCGAACATTTTTTGTCTAAGGGTGTTAAGATAAATCAGAGAGTTCGGGCTTTGTTTTAGGCATTTTTGGAAAAACACCAATTTTATCCTTAATGACCTATTTGGAAAATTTCCAAATTCCTTTAGACTTCAAAACTTAAGATTACTTGTAGCCCATAAGTATGTAAGTAAAAAAAAAAAAAAAGCTTTATATATTGAAAAATTTAGTTCTACACGGTTTATAGTTATGGCCCAAAACACAAAATTCTTAATATTTTTTCCTGTGGAACCAAAAATAACTCTTTTATATCATAAAGTCCATTTTTTTTTGCAAGGATTAAAACTTACAAAAACTCCTTGGTCAAACTGAAACAATTTCAAAATGTTCTCATTTTTCCATCTTGAAATTTCCTATTTAAATCTCGTAAGATTCATAACTAAAAATCCATGCAGAATTAATAGAAACAAGTTTCACAAACCTTAACAGTTTTAACTAGACCTACAACTTTTGTGTTTTAGCTTTTTCTAAAGTCAAATGTTTTTAAGTTGTTTTGCTCATTTTTAGTACGAATAGAACCGAAATTAGTATTTTTTTGGCTTGTTTCGATTGAAATTCAAAAGAAATTTCTTCATAAAAATTGTTCATCTCAGCGTTTCCAATAAAACTTATGTCAAGTCTAGAAAAAAGCTTTGGCCTCTAAGTGTCTCAAATACTTAAATCTTGCAACAAGACCCTTAAAAACCCCTTATATCAAAACATTTCTTAACTTGCTTTTTTAGGGTTTAATCTCATTTAAACCCTTTCAAACACATCATCAAACACTTAACCCTTAAAGTAATCATGCCATATAATTTCTTTTACATGCCATGGACCGTAACATATTAACAAACACTTTGTATGCATAAGTCATCAAAAACTTAATCTTACTTAAGTCCTAGGATTTTACCTAGAGGATTGAAAGATTTAGTCCTCTCTTTTAGTACTTGAAAACTTCTAAATTGCCTTGACAACAAGTTCATAACATGACCAGTAAAAATCTTGCCCAAAACTTGAATTAAACCTTTGAATATAATAGGCAAAGTTTAAGTGTTACATTGAAAACTCCTTAAATCTCCTCTAGAACTCTTGTTCTTGCATCGAATGATGATTGGAGAACAAAATCATTAAAAATTTGAGAGTATAAGATGCTAGAGAGGGGCTAATATTTTGGAAGAGAAATGTGAGAAAGCTTCTTGCTTTTTAGAGAAAAACTTAAAAAAAAAAGTAAAGAAATAAGCTTCTTTTCAAAATGATCCTTAGATATTTATAGATCACATTAGGGACTAAATTACAAAGAAAATTGCTCTCCTTTCCCCCTTGTTAAAACCAAATTTGAGGGGAATCTTTGAGAAGTTTCTACAACTTTTGAGGTGCCCTATTTGACCATTTTGACTTTTCAATATTTCAATTCTATATTGTACAATATTTTTCCTATACTATTATATATACTTTCTTAGCTTCCTCAAGCTTCCATAACATTTCATAATTATCTATATCCTACATACAATATAATTCTTATATTGTTTAATTTTATACAGTATAATTTTCATATTGTATATTTTTTATATTGTATAATCTTTATACTACATATTTCTTATATTGCATAACTTTTATACTGCTTAATTTTTATATTGTATAATTTTTATATTTTCCGTACAATATTTTTCTTACACTGCATAATCTCATATAGTATTGTTCTCATATCTCATTTCCATTTCAAGATCTGTTGCAATATATCTTACAACAGTTCATTAATTCACCATTCCCTTGCACACTATTTGACTTTCTTGTTCATATCATTAAATACTTAACTCAAACTTTGCATAAGACTAGAGCATAATATTTTAATCTTGTAAATCCCATACTCACTCTTATAAAATTTGCTACAAAAATTGGATTAAAGCAATAATATTTATGACACTTGTACTAAATTTTGTATAATTTACAAAGTTTTAGCATAATTTTTAGCTCCCAAAATTTGTACATAAATTGTTCATAATAACTCTTAAATATTGCGTATATAATGCGCTATTAATTTTTCGGGGATTACAATGTTCGTGTGAGTCGCTATAACAAATGTACAACTTAATTACATACTAGGCGGAGTCACACACGAACTAAGGATGAGTTTCCAACACTTTCTTTATCTTTCAATATTGTATATACGATTGTATAAAAATTTATATTCCGTCTCCCTTGATATAATATTTCATTTCCTAAAATTCTATATCTCATTCATTTAATTTTGACCCTTTTTTTTTATAACTCGGGATGTTTTAACCTATTTTAAAAAGGGGGCAAAATCAAACAGGATATATAGGTCGTAGGAAATTTATTGAAAATAATCCAACGAATTATGATTATGGCTACTCCTTTGAAGAACTCACGCGAGTCATCTTACTGTTTTGGTCGATAATATTATTTTTTCAAACACAAAGTGAGATGCTTAACTGGGATTTGTTTGTTTCTCAAAAGCGTAATTGGGAAAACCTTGTCAAACAAGAATATTCGAGTCCTAGTCAACTTTTAAGGACGTAAACAGAAAAAAAATGAACCAAAAAAAAAAAAAAAAGAAAACTTTTGGACTTTTCAAACACTTCCTTTGAAGAACTCACGTTAGTCATCGTACTGTTTTGGTCGATAATTTTCTTTTTCAAACTCATACTGAGTTAAAATTCTCATGCTAAAAAGAAAGAACCCATTTTTGACTGGTTCTAATTTGTGAACTCAGTGATTCTCGAAACATTCCGTGTACCATGATTGGCTTCATTGAACTTTCCTAAATTAATCTAGCTATACAAAATAATTTTTTACTCTATTTCTGATTTTTTTTTATTCAAGTATTTATATATTTATAGTGGTTTTGAATTTTTGAATAGACTATAAATTAATTATTAACCTCTTTGATAAGGAACGATTTTAACCATTATCTTAATTATATATAGTGTAAAGCTCTCACATATTACAATAAAAAAATTGCTACAGTATATAGTTTTTATATGTTAAAATAAAAATAATTTTAACGGATAATTTTAATCATTATACTAAATCATAAGTGTATTATGTAAGCACGTGAAGTCAGAAAATTTATCACCCCATAAAAAATGGGGATCAATTTGTTTATGTACGTGTCTGTTTAGGTTTAACTCCAAGTTAAATAGTAGTTGTGAAATCCCAATGAAAAAGAGTTGATGTATCCACGAGGAAACGGTTTTCCGTGAGAGAATTCTCCTGTTTATGTTCTAAGGACTTCTAAAGTAGCTTCAGTAGCATTTCGTATTGCACTTTTCTTCTGCAATATCCTAACCGGATTTGTTTGTTTCTCAAAAAACATAATTTGAAAAAAAATGACTTTTTGAAAAAAAAATTTTTTGATTAATAACTTTTTATTTTGGACTAAAAAATAAACTTTTTAACATAAAAATGCCCTAGTTTTCTTTTTTTTTTTTTCATTTGCATTTAAAAAACCTTGTCAAACAAGAATATTCTAGTCTGATTAACTTTTGAAGGACTGGCTGACCCAAAAAAAGAGAAAAAAAAGAGAAAAAAAAAACTTTTGGACTTTTCAAACAAACTAGAGCCGCCAAATGAGGATGGAAATTTCTGAAATCCCAATCCAAAAGTGCTGAATTCTCCTAGTATGTACACATTCACCACCTACATATGGGACTTCTGATATGTTCACATTCACCACCTATATATATATAGACATATATATATAGGTGGTGAATGTGATTATGCCCTCAAGTTAATTTGTAAGAAAGCCTGAAGAAAGAGAGAAAGAGAGAGAGAGAGAGAGAGAGATGGAGATAGTGGAAGAAGTGGTAATAGTGGGAGCTGGAATAGCTGGGCTAGCCACAGCAGTGGCTTTGAAGAGAGTTGGGATTAGAGCATTGGTTTTGGAAAGATCAGAAGAGCTTAGAGCCACTGGTGCTTCCTTGGGTCTCTTCCCAAACGCTTGGCGTGCGCTTGATGCCTTGGGTGTTTCTCATAAGCTTGATTCAATCTACACCCCTCCTAAAGCGTAAATGATTCATTCCTTCATTTTTTTTTTTTTTTTTGTATTGAACTCTAGACTTAAAGATTTGCTTTTTGCACCCACGCATATATATATATATATTTTATGTTTTTAAATAATGTTAAGGGGTTAGTGAGAAAATACCTTTTCTAATTTTTGTTAACTTAAGACGATGGCAGTTTTTTTTTTTTTTGGTGATCAATCACTGGCTGTTCGATGTAGCTAATGATTTGATGCTCAATCATTAACTAACATGATAGTCTATCACTAATTGAACAACTATCAATCATTTTTCTTAAAAAAAAAAAAAAAGACATTTTTAAAAAAAAGGGCCAAAGTGGTCAATCTCATCTAATTTTTTACATTTTTTTCCCAACATTGTAATGCTGGTTGGCATGTGAATTCTCATTTTATAATCATTATCATGTTGGATCTAGCCATTGAAACAAGGAGTAGGGCGGGGCGGACTTGGGTTTGGGAAGCCTAAGAATTGGATCCCGCATCACACACACACACACACACACGTATATATATCTTATCTATACTTACCAAGTTGTTGTCCTAATCTTTTTCAATTTGCATGAACTCTAGTGATCATCCATGGGACTTTTTTTTTTTTTTTTTCTCTCTTGTGGCTTAACCTTTAGCTACTTTAAGTTCATGGTATTAATCCAAATTGCTGTCGGTGGCTACTAGCTCAAACTATATTGGGTAGGATTGGATGGGGCCTTGGTTTGAGCGGGAGCATTAAAATATATATAGGGCCTTGGTTTGAGCGGGAGCATTAAAATATATATATATATATATATATATATATATATATTGATCCAAATTGCTAAGAAACAAGTCCTAGCACTAACTGTGACAGATTAATTTCATTGGTAAAATACAAAAGGCAATAACCTCACAAGGATATGAAGTGAGTAATATAGATAGTGTACGTCCAGACAAACATCATCGACAGATGCGTCCCTAAGCTGTTTGAAGATTCCAACTGCTTTATGGATTACATTAATGCTTTCTGAACTTTGCCTTTGTTTACCTATAAATGTGTTATTGATCATGTTAATCAACTCGTTTCTTAACCCCAAAAAAAAAAAAAAAAAGGATTGTACATCTTAAGCTTTGTATTCAGTCTTGGCGCTTCTTGTTCAGGCTATATGTAACCAATTTGGAAACTGGAGCAATTCAAGAAGTCACATTCCGTGGAACCAATGGGTAAGCAGGGCTCTTCTCTTCCAGCCTGTGGTGGAATTATTTACAACTATAAAGCTAGCTCAAGGGACCATCATGTATGCGTCCTTTTTTACTTTTATCTTAATTTTTTTTGGCTATTTTCTACATGAAGTGATAAAGGAGATGCACCAAAATCAGTACACCGAAAGGCCTTGCTCGAGGCCTTGGCAGAGGAATTGCCAACCAATGCTATTCGATTCTCTTGCAAGATTATCGCCATCGATTCAATAAGTTCTTCTATAGCTGCTGTTTATATGGAAGATGGAAGTGTCGTCAAAGCAAAGGTATTATGCTCTTACTGCCTACTCGTATAGTTTAGAGAAACTCGGCTGCAAATCCACCTTTTTATTTTGCCAATAGTCCAACTTTAGTTAATTATGCAATTCGCTTTTCAACTCACTCATAAAAGAGACAGGCAATTCTCTTTTTCAGAGTCTCAATTTTGTTTGCTCTTTGGGAATTGCAGGTTTTGATAGGTTGTGATGGGGTACACTCAGTGGTGGCAAAGTGGTTGGGACTCGCTGCACCTGTCGATGCAGGTCGAATTGGGGTGCGGGGATTGGGTGTATTTCCTGAAGGCCATGGCTTGAAATATGAAGCCCACCAGTTTGTAGAAACAGGAAAAAGGGCTGGTTTTCTTCCCATGACTGATAAAGATGTCTATTGGTTCAGCGTTTTTTCATCTCCAGCTAAAGGTTCAAATATTATAACTAACTCTATCCTCTAACAAGTCGTTATTCTTATATTGCTATAATATGTGCTTCTTAACATTCATGGAGTCCACTATGAAAAGTTCATGTTAAATGAATATTTTCCCTACATCAAAGAAAGCTAGTTTATAATGTCATATAAATCAAGGAGAAGAATTAACATTCTAAAAGAATTGTATCAACAACCAAACCGAAGAAAAATTGTGCTAACTTGGTTATGTTTTATTTCACACGTAATCATTATAGGGACGGATGATCACCTGATTAGAGACCCAGAAGGAATACAGAGAGAAATAATTGAGAACTATGCCAAGGAGTTGCCTGAATTATTTCTAGACATTGTCAAGCACTCTGATCTTTCAACAGTGTCATGGGCTCCATTGGTGTTTAGGCCTCCATGGAATGTAGCATTTGGAAGCTTAAGCAAGCAAAACATCACGGTAGCCGGCGACGCCATGCATCCCATGACACCTGACTTAGGACACGGTGGCTGCACGGCGCTTGAAGATGCTGTCGTCCTAGGCAGACACATTGGAACTTCTTTCATACAAAATGGTGGCCTTGTGCCCAGTGAAGTGAATAGAGCATTAGCGAATTATGCCGAGGAAAGAAGGTGGCGTGCCGCGTGGTTGATCACGGGATCGTATTTTTCAGGGTGGGTGCAACAAGGAGGTTCTTCGTGGGCTATGAAGTTCTTGAGGGGTATATTTTACAAATGCCTTTACCGCAAGCTTCTCGATCTTATTCATTATGATTGTGGCAGACTTCCTACTGTCACCACCAATTAACCCTGATAAGGGAGTGTGAAATGTATGTGGAAATATAAGGAAATAGGGGAAATATTATTTATAGTTTCGTATGAAGTGTACTTATGTCGTGTTGGTGGGTGGCGTAATGTAACCCCACTTCAATTTTATAAATTTGACTTTTACTTTAAACTTTCCGTTGTTTAACTTATTTTTGTGATTTACTTTCTCTTTGTAGAAATCAGAAAAGCATTCTTTAAACACGAATGTCGTATTTTAATTTTATGACCTTTGCACTTGTTAAATGAAAAAAAAAAAAGAAAAAGAAAAGAAAATAGACAAAAATATCTTTAATTAGATCAAGTTTTCTTGAAAAATTTTTTTTTGTCACGTCAAAAAATATTTTTTCTCGAGCGAAATCTCTAAAAACCTATTTTAAACGTTTCAAAACATAAATTTTAGATTTTTTTTTTGTTCTGCTTTTAGTTTTTATGTCTGTTAAATGTTTTCAAAAATTCAAAGCATTTAATTTTATTTTATCTTTTCTCTCTATTTGTTTTGTCTCTATTTGTTTTGTCCACAAACGTGATGGGTTGAAATTGAAATATATTTTTTTAAATTTTGTGATGAGCTTTATAATTTCTAAAAAACGTACGTTGAAAAATTAAATTAGGATGTATAATAATGTAGTTAAAATTACCTTTATAATTTTTAAATTTTAAGATTACCTATGTACTTTCTAAAAAAGATACAATAAAAAACAAGTCAGTTTTTTTTTTTTTGAAAAGAAACTGAGATTTCATTTAATTAACATAGACAATGGAGTCCGGTTTTTACAAAAGGACTATAAACAATGATAAAGAGTCAAACCATACAAAGCCTACATAATTAAAAATAGCATGTTGCACTAAAATATGGAGTTCGCTTTTACAAAAGGACTATATACAATGATAAAGAGTCAAACCATACCAAGCCAACATAATTAAAAATAGCATATTGCACTAAAATGTGGGCCACACCATTTCCCTCACTTGGAGTGTGACAAACTTGACCACATCTAGCTTGAGATATAAGGTCCCTAATATCATCAAAATAATAGATTTTGGCGCTAATGAGTTAGAAGCATTGACCCCCTGCACCACCTTCAAAGCATCGGTTTCAACAATCCAGTCTTTATAACCATAATGCACCCAAAAGAAGCGCCTTCCTGGACCGCTAGGCTGTCAGCTGTGGCTGCGGAAAACTGCCCCAAGATCTTCTAAGCCAAAGCATAAATGACCACCACGAATGTATCTCGGATCACTACTCCAACTCCCACATAGCCAAGAGACTCTTTCACTGCTGCGTTCACATTCACTTTGACCAAACCAATGGGGGAGGTTGCCAAGATTGTTTCGGACCTCTCACCCTTGTGATTTTCTTTTCTCTCTATTTGTTTTGTCCACAAACTTGACGGAGTAAAATTGAAATAAGTTTTTTAAATTTTGATATTAGCTCTATAATTTTTAAAAAAATTACGTTAAAAAATTAAATTTGGAGGTATAATAATGTAATTAAAATTACCTTTATAATTTTTAGATTTTAAGATTACCTATATAATTTCTAAAAAAGATACATGAAACTAATATAGCATTGTTACTATAGTGAAGAATATTAAAAAATAATATTTCTTTAATTAACACCAAAAGTATACTCTTGTGACTTCAGCGGGTCCCTCTAAATAATGCAATTACACATTTTTCTCACACAGATGAAGTTAATGTCAAAGGAACAATTTTATAAATAAGAAGTGTTAGGTGTAATTTTTTTATAAATAAGAAGTGCTAGGTGTAATTTTTTTTTCTCTCTCTTTTACATTTTTTTTATTCACTGCTTGACATATAGAATTCACTAATTTTTTGTTTAGATAATAATTTATAATATTAGTAGATTTAACGTGTCAAACAATGATTAAAAAAAGTGTAATAAAAAAATAAAAAAAAAGTGTTACTAGTACTCATCTCTATAAATATATATACACATGCATAATAATATACAAGATTTTGCTTCACTCCACTATTAATTAAGTGATTAGACATCATAGTCATAGGTGGTTAGGCTAAAAGTATCCTAAGTGGCATCGTTTACTTTTTATTTGTTCGGTAGTAATTGTGGTTCAACATGTTATTTTATGTAAACAAGAGGAGTTGACCTCATAAGGTCATAGACTCATGGTTAGCTATTCATTTGTTGGATATTATTGTCCTTTTACATGTACGAATAATTTTCAAATAATTACTGTGTAACCTTATAATAGTTTAACGTAACACTTTTTTCACTTGCGCGGAGCTTTCACTGATCTTATATATAAATCATAGATTAACATTTTTAAATTTGTGCGTTTTTACAGGTGTTTTGATTTTTCGAATAACAACGCTATAAATACTAGTTAAAATGTAATTCATAATAGACCAAATAGAATGTTTAAATTTTTCATTATTTTTTAAGGAATAATTGCAAAAATTACCCTGAACTACTGCCTTTGTAACACATTGCTTCTTGAACTTCAAAATATAACATCAGTTTCCTCTAAAGTATGAACTGTTAACAAAAATGGTCCTTTTGTTAAAAATTGAACAAAAAATTGACAAATAAATTTAAAATTAAGGGTATTTTGGTAATCTTATTTATAAAAACAACTAAAATAAAAATAGCCATTATTGATGATTAAAAAACAAAGAAATCAATTAAAAACATACTATTAGCCGGATCCTTTTTTTCAATATACCAAAATTTTCTTTAAAATTTTATTAACTTTTTTTCAAACTCAAAAAGTATTTTAAAATTTTAAAAATAAAAATAGCCTTTATTGATGATTAAAAAGCAAAGAAATCAATTAAAAACATACTACTAGCCGGATCCTTTTTTTCAATATACCAAAATTTTCTTTAAAATTTTATTAACTTTTTTTCAAACTCAAAAAGTATTTTAAAATTTTAAAAGGCATGTATACTAATAAAAACTTTAAAAATATGAAAGAAATTTTGTTAATACTACCAGAGTTTTTCTATTTAAAAATTTTGTGTTAAATTTTTTGTTATATTGAATAAATTTATATTATATTTTTTTATTTCATTAATATATATAACACTTAAAATTTTTGGGTGTCAAAAAAAGTTGGAAGAAAATTTTGGTATTTAAAAGAAGGATTCCAATAGTAATATGGTTTTAATTGATTTTTTTTTTTATTTTTAATCATCAATAAAGACTATTTTTATTATTGTTTTAATTTTTATGGTTATTTTTATAACCAGGATTACTACAATACTCTAACATTTTGATTAATTGCCAATTTTCTGTTAAAATTCTAAGAGAATGGCCATTTTTGTTAATAGTTTATACTTCAAGGAGAACAGATGTTACCTATTGAAATTCAAGGGGCAAAATGTTACAAAGGCTATAATTTATGGGAAATTTTTGTAATTATTGTGTGTGTGTATTTTAAGTTGCCTTAAGAACATTTTTTGTTGATGGCATGTTGCAAGTTGATGATGCTAATAGGACATCGTTCTCATGACATTTTTTAATCTCATGACATCATTTATCCATTGGTACATGTAAGAGGGAGTATTATCTTGAAATTATCATGAATATCTTTATAACGAACATTTTATACGGTTGACGTCATTGCTTTATATTTTATTCAATAATTTATTGTTATTGAAGTTCCATTATTATAACATTGGTGTGTGAAGTAATTTTTGTATTGTAAAAAACCACTATATTTTTAGTGTCAATTGTATGTTTTAAATTATTTTAGCGTAAAATATATTTTTATAATTCTCATAAATATTAAGGTTATATAATAATTAATTATTAGAATCAAAAAGTCGTGTAAAAATGAACCTTAGCAAAAGTCACCACAAAATGATGCAAGAAAATAAATGAAATGAAAATGCTGTTGAATCTTAAAAAAAAAAAAAAAAATGATCCTATTAGCAAAATGGAACATGTGTGGCCCCATATGTTGTTGAGTCCAAAAGAAGGTTGCTGCTGAGTTTAATATGTAAAGCATGTTGTGATTGGACTCGCGCAATGAGTGCATTCCACACAACTCCCCACCCTTATACATGACTTCTTGACGCGACTTATTACGCGCATCCAAAGGCGAGTCCAAGACCTCCTTAATAGTTGCCGTTTGTTGCCAAATTTCAAGAAAGAAGGTTAAAAGGCACTCTTGTTTTAAACTTAATTGTAAGGGTTGACTGGTTAAAGCAAACACAAGTGATGAGTGAGTAGTTTACTCATAAATCAAATATTTTTTAAACTTAAATGTTTGTAAAAAATCCTTAAGCTTTTGTGTTTATTGATTTTTTTGGTGTTATTTTGTAGGAAAATAAAAATTGGGATTTTTCGGATCATTTGGTAGCATTTTGGAGGTCCAAAGAGAGCTTTTTAGGTGGCTCCAATGAGCGTCGTTGCTAGCGCTGTGTGCAACATGCTAGGCGTGTGCCTCGAGCCCCAACAGACCCCCTCTAAGGCCACATCCAGCCTGGTGCGCCCACGCAGGCTGCAGGGCTATGGGCAGCCTAGTCCAAGGGCTCTACGCACTAGAGCAAGACTACAAAGTGCACTGATTCATGCCCAATAGCTGATTTTGGCTTAAATCTCAATTCGATGGTCCAAAATTGAAGCTGATGAAGCCCTAATGCCCTTTTGAACTTCAAAACCCTAGAAGAAAGATAAGCCTTCATTTTTGAAAGAGGAGGCACATTTTTCAAGGTGATTTTGAGCTGAATATAAGGAAGAAGATGAGGAAAAGGAAAAGAAAAAAATATTTCTTTTAATTTTAGGTTAGGATTTTTGTTCTAGTTTTTAGATTTAATTTTATTTCCAATAAATCATCATGGGAGAAGCATTTGGAGATTAAGAAGTAGAAGTGCTTAAGAAGATGAAGAGCTTGGAGATTGTGACAATTCCAAATTTAGTTTTTTTCATTCCTATTAGATCCTCTTTTTATTTTTATGATTTGTAAATGTTGAACCTTTGATGTAGCTATATATTGACTATGTTTGGAATATTTAGTTAATTATTAATTTAGCTTTATTTCAATTTATTTTTGTTTCTTTATGCTTAATGCTTCTAGTTTGTTTGGAAATTAATTAGTTGCATTGATTTATAACTTTCAATGTGCGGGAGAGATTGATTCCTTTATCACCGTTAAGAAACATAGTCTTGATTGTTGTTGAGTCCCAGGAGGGCCAAGAACACTAAGATAACCACTAAGGGCGTGCTTAATAAATGTGTGGGTAAAATATATATGTATATTATCTCATTTGATGCTCAAAAGAGGTAATGAGGTTAATTTTAAGCCGTTGATTAATTGATTGATTGAAGCTAATTAATAATTGCAAAATAGAAAGAACATAGGAGAAATACAATGAATTGCCTCTTTTGTTTATTATTTCATTATTTATTTGATTTGCTTAGTATCTTTTATTAGATTCTTTCTCCGGTTATCCAAATAATCGTAGGGCCAATCAGTTTTAGTACTTAGCATAAATTAAACACAATCCTCGTAGAATTGACATTCATACTTAGATATACTTTATTACTTGTATGGCCCGTGCACTTGCAGTTGAGCATATCAACAAGTCCCTTTACCTTGGGGGTGATCCTCACTATCAAAATCAATCTCAGTGGCTATGAAAATTTGGAGGGGACTTTCATCCTAATAGATGGAAGTAGTATGCTCTCTCTCTATATAGGGAGAGCTCCCTCCATTTTATTTTAGCCCTCTAGATTAGATTAGAAGGTTAGGATCACATTAAGGTTAATAAAAATAACTCATAACCTCCTATTGCCCTTAACAAGTCAATCCTTTCTTTTCTATCTTCATACCTTCCCCTTTTTTCTCTTTTTATGTCTTATAATTCTATTTTTCTATTTACTATTTTACCCTTTTTATTAATTAAAGGATTTAGGTTTAACTTCCATCTTTTTTCTCCTTCTTTGAATTGCTTTCTCTGCTTTCTATTCTTTTTTGTTTTACCCTTCCTTCGAGTCAGTTTGCTTCGATTTTGTTGCTTTGAATCTTTTCACTCATTTTCAGTTATGTTCTCCATTTGATTTTGTTGCTTCAAATCTTTCGGTTTTGTTCTTCAATTTTGCCGAGTGTTACAGTTCGTCTGCCATCAGATTTTGCCGTTTCATCGTAGGGTCTTACTAGTCACTCTCTATTCGATTTTGTCGTTTCTTCACGGTTGTTCAGTTTCTTGCCAGTCTAGTTGTTTGATCTTTTCTAGTAATTTCGTTTGGTATTTTTTTTGTTCGTAACTTTTTTTTTTGTTTTTGTTAGTGTTTTTTTGGTTTATTTTTCAGATTCAGATTTTTTCCATTTATGATTTAGTTTTTTGGGTTTTCATTAGTTGTTCTTAATCTATATTTGATTCTTTTTTATGTATGATATTCTTGTTGCTCTATGTTTTTTGATTTTGAGTTGTTCTGTTATTTTGCATGTTTGATTTTCATATTTGTTGTTGGTTTTGATTCCCTTTTTTTAGAAACTATTGGTTTTTTTATTTGCGTTCTTTCGCCAATCTTAATTCACATTGTTTTTGAATGATTATCTTGAGAACAATTTTTTTTTTTTTTTTGTTTAGGTTAAAATTGATCTCTAGTATTAGAAGATTATAGCAAGAACAATTATTTTTGGCAAGTTTTCATATTGGAAATGGAACCTGCTAGGTTATGTTTTTCTTACTTTTTTTTTTTTTTTTTTGAATTTGGTGGGTGCTTTTTGGATCTTGCCAGGTTGTGTGTTATTTGTTTGGAAAGTGGCAAATTATATATTTGGAATCTGGCAGATTATGTAAATTTCTCTTTTTCATTTACTTCTTATTACATTTATTTTTGTTAATATGAGTTTGTTTTCTGATTTGGTTTGGTTTTGTTTCTTTGTTCATTTTCATGATTTTATTTTATTTTTCTCTAAAAAGGGGTAAGAAGGGTATCAGCTCCAAATCTCCTACTTAGAAGTAAGACACGGCAACAAAAATAAAGATGTTGCTGCAACATCAAGCAAGTGAATAAAATTTGATAAAGCTTCATCTAAAATTGTTAAGATGGGAAGTCTTCTTGCCCTAACACGCTTTCCTAATGAGGTGGGTAGATTGTAATGTCCAAAAAAATCCAAAAATTGATAAGTGTAATTAATTAAAAATTTTTCCATAACCGCTCTATTAAGTACATGAGAAAGTGTAAGTTTAGATTTTATAAATGCAATTTTTTGTAAGAATTTAGTTCAAGACTAGAAATTTTCTACAATGCCTTGAAAATTCACAAGTTTAAATCGTGACCTAATCACAATTTATGATTATAAATTTTCTCAATTAACGCACATTTTGAGAGTCTTAATAATTATGACTTTATTAATAATCAATGTTATAATAGCATAATTTCATGTGCTTCATGTATGAAACATATAACAAAATGTGATGTTATGATAACACACTTGGATAATTAGAAATAATTATTCAATGTACTAAATTAAGCTTTTATGATTTAATAATTCATGGATGGGTCAAAGTATTGGCCTTTCTGAGAATCTCATTTAGAAGATTTAAATTGAGCAATTAAAAAAGAGAAATTTCTTACTCAAAATAGTTATATCGAATTCCTATATGATGGTAGTTTGGTTGTAGAATATAAGATCATCAACTCAACACCATAAATCAGAAAATGGTGAACATAAAAGTCATGAATATAAAATCGATCTCGATTTTAATGAGATTATAAAGCATGATAAGAATTTCAATAAAGCCATAAGGATTTCTGGAAGTTTGAGAATTCTAATATCTTATAGGTGTATAGTTAGTTATTATACATGTTAGTAATTACGTAAAGTTTATTACTATATAGTAATAATATAATAACAACAATCATAATAATAGTAATAAAAAAGAGAACATTAATAAAGTCCACACACATTGACAAGCCTCTAAGGCAATACAATATCACAAATGGATTACTTTCAAGTCCATAATTTGATTAAGGAAGGTTTAGAAAACATCCATAGATTGGATATGGACCTATAAATGACTTTTCATGATAAATAGTTTGGGTTATACCTATAAAGCATGAAATTATACTAAATTCAAAATTTGAGTTAAATTGCATTGCAAATGGTCAATTTAATTTATGAAATTTTTATAAATTATGACTATTATTTTTATGATAAAATTTGAAGTTTATAATATGTTTTCATATTAAGCGTAAAAATATAGCTATTAAAAGAATACAATTACATTTAAATGACATATATGTTTTATGTACTTATAAGTTATCACTTTAAATTTTGGGAATTTTCAAAATATTATTTGGAACAAGAAATCAAATTTTAAGTTTTGATCAAAAATCTTAATTACCGAATGTTATTTTTTAGAAAAAATATATACACATATAGATGGTAAAAATAGTTAATTAAGGATTTTAAGGACAAAAGTGTCACAGTCATGAAATCCATAAAGTATGAACAAATTCATGAAAATGATTTTATGTCAGTATGAATATTTTTATAAGACAATGATACAGTAAGAGAGCTAGAATTTATTTAATTATTTTTAAAAAGAAAGAATATTACAGTTTTAAAAAGCACAAATATGTTTATAGAAATTTCAAGTTTATGAATTAAATTTGATCAACTCGACCCGACACATATTAGACTTTGAGGACTCAATGTGTAAAAAAAAAGAAACAAAAAAAGAGCCAATAGAAAATCAGATATTTCTTTATCTACTTTTTTCTCTAACCCACCCATGACCAGAAACCCAACTGGAGATCTCGACCTCTGTTTTCGACACCTCCTGCACTAACAGAAAGATCATGACGAGCTAGTTCTAAAGACATGCTATGCCAACGCCAACTCCGTCGGAGCAGCCCACACTCGCTTGTCAAAGCTCACAGAAATCCCATTTCTTTTCGGCATAGTTACTCCCTTATCTGACCTCCAATCAACATAATTTTAGTGTCTATAGCTATAGTTCGAAAAGAGGAAGAAATCCCTTCCATTTTCCCAGCTCGATTTCAGCTAGAGTAGCTTGACGAAGCCACCTCATCGCTGCCACCATGCCACTGTCATAAATGCCTTCTTTGTTGATGTCGATGGACACTACTGGTGTCCTTAGACTCAAAAAAGTGTAGGGATCAAAATCCCCACTTCAATTGCACCCAAATACTGACGATTACTGGAGAACGATGAAGAGCTACCATTGCTGCTGCAGGAGCCACCATATTTGTAGTTCCCAGCCACCTCGTCCCAAATTGGTTGAGGGGAAATGCTTAGAGCTTCACGATGAAGCATTTGGACACTTCAATTTCATGAAATCAACACGAAAAGGCAAAGATTAGAGTCAGTAATCATGTGCCACCGTGAGGAGCCTCGGGCCATCATGAGGAGCCTTGGGTCGCTATTCTAGGCTGCAGTAAGGTGCACTGCCACCACCATTTGTTGTAAAAAAAGCTTAGTGAGCAAAATACACTGCCGATTTTGGGATCTCATCGTTGGAGAAATACCACGCATGCCTCCTTTTTTACCCAAATTTTCTTGTTTTGATTTTCATACTTCAAGGTCAAATTAAGTAACATTGACCATTGCAATGAATTTAGGAGGTCAAAATTCATCAAGAGCCAAAGCCCCAAAATCCACCAACCATGGAGCCACTGCACGCGCTGTCGCAGAAGGCCGGGCTCTAATGGGCCTCGGGTTTTGTGCTTCCAACCCCTGATGAGCGATTTGAGACCACTCTTGACTTATTTCGATATTCCAAATGCGATAGTGCCTTCTATTTGAACTGATTCCACTCCATTAAAAATTATCTAGTACCAACTGTACAAGGATTAATGTAACGCCCCCCTTCCGGACGTCACAGATGTCGTTACATTCATTCTTTATAACATTAACTGAAGCAAACTATTGTAATTAATAACATACATTTGAAATCATAGTTTAGAAAAGCATTCCCAGGATCTTAACATACATTTTTTTTTATACAAAAATACTATTTATAAGAAATTATAATCTTTCTTAATTAAAACAATTTGCTTTTCCATAGACATTGTATAAATAGTTTGCTAATATTATTTAAAATTAAATGATCTTTGAAAAACAAAAGATAAAATTCTTTGAACATGTCTCGGCCGGCAGGCCAAACTTTTACCTTCGGCAGGCCGAACTAAACCGGCAGGCCGAAGGTCACCCATCAGCAGGCCGTCCAAGGCCTTGCAGAATGGGGTTTTCAAAAATACAAGATCGGCAGGCCGATGCTTGGCAATCGACAGGCCGATTGGAAATCTTCGGCAATCCGATCAGTAAGGTCGGCAGGCCGAACCCTAAAAAAAAAAAATTTGATAACAAGTTTAAAATCTTCAAATGTGGAAGAAAAATTTATAAAAATAATAAAAACACATTCACAAAATTTATAAAAATTATTCTTAAATTATAAACATACTCAACATGAAAATCATAAAATATTTCTTTAAAAACTTCTTTCCTTGGCGTTCTTCCATTTGCAACCATCTTCCTTAGCTCACACGCCTATCATTGTCCTCCGCCTATTCTATAACTTTCTTACCCTTATCTGCAACATGATGAAAAAACTTGAATAAGCTAATGCTTAGTAAGTACATTATAATTCTCACAATTAAAAACATTTCATGAACATCATTATCATTATCATCATCATCATAATAGTGCACTAGGCACATTTTCATAGGAACATATCTTTCATTACATCATTCATGGTAATTAACATTTACTCAAAGAATTAATTACCATATCATAACATCCATGACAACCATTTCATAACATTTACAACATCCATTTCATAAAAACATCATGCATGTATTTTCTTTAAACATAAAACATTAAAACAACATTTTCAACACATTT
>CAMOHE010040826.1:6725-19714 GCA_946598075.1 Artocarpus hirsutus | reverse complement strand
TACAATATCTAAATATAATATACATTATTATTAATTAATATTAGAATAGAATATATATAAATACTATAATAATAAAATAAAATAATTTCATACTATTATTATAAATTAATATTAATATATGATATAGATATAAATATTATTTCAATATAAAATTATAATTTAATAATAAGAATAATAATAACATTAATAATAAAAACATAATAATATAACATCAATATGAATAATATAATATTAATATTCATAAGTATATCAATATTAAATTATATAAATACTATTATAATAATTATAAATATAAAATATAGCTAAATATGTTTAATATTTTCTATAAAAATATTTTTATTTAATGTTAATATTAATATAAATACTAATATATTATTAAGAATTATATTTTTATTATTATTTATATTCATATCAATATATTATATATTATATACAACATTTTAATAGTAATATATTGTTAAATAATAATTCTATGATTATTATAAATTAATATTTTAATATAATATAAAGAAAGTATTATATTGATATAAAATAATAATTATTTAATAATAATGATATTAATAACATTAAATATTAATAGTAATATTAATGTTAAATTATATATAATATTATGTTATTATTTATATTTATATTATTATTATTTAATATTAGTATTAATATATTATATTGATACATTTAATGTTAATACTCTAACTTATTTTGTCAATTATACATGATTCTTATGTACAACTAAACACAATAATGTATTATTTATAGAAATCTAATAGAAGATTCCTATGTATAACCAAACGTGATAATCTTGGTTCATAGGAATCATATTACCTACTATCATTTTCTCGGGAATATGATTCCTACTGATTACTGCATACCAAACGTCCCCTTAGGATTTTCTCAGAAACTGCAACATGACCCGGGCATGAGTTGTTAATTAATGACACGGGGGTCATTTACATGTAGCTTAGGGATGAAAACTAATCAAGTTAAGACTGAGACAGGTCGGAGATGTTCCCTATACCCTTCTCTTTTTTTGCCCCTATAATTTAATTGGGGTGGGAAGTCTCCATCAAGAGAGTTATTTTTGTATCATAGCTATTTACCCATTTTAGAAAAAAGTGATGACATTATTGAAGCTCGAAGTTAATTCCGTTGAGTTAATTGTAAAATTTAGTAATATAGTCGTGAATGTTTCGTATAAATAAACCAAAAACAAAATTTAAGCTCCAACAATTCAAAGACTTAGAATGTATTTGGAGAATTAGCAATTGGTTTGAAGTCATACAAGGTAAAGCTTTCTATTACTATAGCATGATACAAAAGTAAACTACAGAGTAAAGCTCTCCAGCGCTACATTATTTTGAATCAATTGATTTAAATTAAGATTTTCAAACACTTAATAAATATGTAAAATAAACCAAAAATTGAAACACTAAAGACATTAATTTTTAGTGTACCGTAACATGTTCAACTACACTTTGTAGTAGAGTTCAAGTATAGAATTAAAGGTAGACTATACCTACAGAAAAACCTTTATTTTTTTTTTCCAATTTAATAGAAAGTAATAAAAAAAACAAAAATAAAAAATTCCTCGGCCTTGTACACAGCAAAACCCCCATGCCGCCGATGAAATCGTGTGCTCCCTCCACCATCAAGACATACTGTGTGCTTCCCCCCTCCGCCAGGCACATTGACAACCAACAACCGCGAAGTTTGGAATTCTGATAATAACCACTGCGCAAGAAGAAATGTTCAACACATCTCTTGTCCGTCATTGGGTCTGGTCTCCCTTCCTCGGCGGGACTGTCATTCCCCCAATCGCCAATAATCACCTCAAGCTTTAGTTTTTCTTTTTTTCCTTTAGTTGGTCAACCTTTGATTTTGATACAGAAAAGAGATAAGGTTTTCTAAGAAAACTTGAAAGAGGAAGAAGAGAGATGGCGTTGATTTTAAAAATCTTTATGTTTTTCTCTTAATTTCTTCTTTATGAATATTAAAGTACTCTAATAATAATTTTTTTTTTTCAGATCCAAATTAAGCGTAAAACTCAAATTAGATTTTAAGTTAAGCCAGAAACATTACTAAAAGATCTGTAAGGTGTATGTGAAAAGAGCTCAAACAACAATAATTTAAGCTGTATATTATTACATGTGAAAGTTTTACAATAAAATATATTTTTTATTTATATTATAATATGTAAGAGCTATTATATTATTTGAAGTTTCAACTTTAAAGTTTAAACAACTCCTTCAAATACCTATTTAGTATCTTAGCAAATCAAACATTGCACTTCGTTAAAAATTCCATTAGAGGGAGCTTTTTTGTTAACATTTTCTAAACTGTTTTGCACTTCAGTTATAAACTGAAATATAAAGTTTAAGAATTATAGCATGTAAGAGTTTTATCTTATCGTAACTTTATGTTTTTTTTATTGTAGTTGTTGAGAGCTTTATATTTTTCAGAGTTAAAACTGATGAGTTGAAACAAAAATATCAAATAAACACTCTATATCACAGTTTGAACTGATAAGAGAAGCATTTGTTACAAGGGACTGAGTCAATCTATTGAAAAAAAGAATACGCTTAAAAGGTTAGCAACCTCCTAAGCTACTTGCCCAATGAAGAAAAGTTAACAGTAAGACAAGCATTTTTTTAGGTATCGATAGAAACTATAATTGTTAGATTAATTTTTCAATAATTTAATTTATGAATAAAAGCAGTTATATATTGCTCATTAAATAATTTTTAACATGAACATTTACAAATCAAATCATTAAAAGGATCTAACGGCTAAAATAGTAGTTAATATCTACTAGTAGGAAAAGTGTTTATCCCACCCTAGGAGCTTCCTTTTTATTATTAATTAAAATCTGTTTTTTAATAGGAATTTAAAATAAAAAAAGAGGGCGGGTTTACATGTTATGTTTGGAAGATAATAGGAACCGTTAGTTAGAATCATTTTTACTATAGCATGTGAGAGCTTTACACTGTAGCATTTTTTTTAATTATTACTGTAGCATGTGAAAGTTTTGTATGGTTCATAACTGAGTTTGTATGAAAACCATGGTTTCCACCTATGCCAAACAGGGAAAAGTAAATATGGACACAGGAAGGGGCAGTTTAGGCAGTTGGCTAAAAATTTTGTACCTTCTCCAGGACTCCAACGCGTGCAATTTGTCGGTGTATAAATGGAGCGAAAAATTCTAAACAATTTTTTTGTATACAATCACCATTCTCTTCGGTTCCTTCTCCACAATCGCTTCTCCTTTTTCTCTCCTCGTTCTTGTACTTTCTTCGGTTTCGCATTTCTCAGGTCTCACTTTCACACACACTTCCTGCATTTTATTTTTCTATTTATTTTTTCTTTTTCTTTTTAATTCTATCATTTTCACTATTTTCCCTCCTTTTTATTTTATTTTCTTTTCACTATATTCTGACTTGAACTCCGTAATCTCTCTCTACCATAGTCAACCCCAGTTCGCTCTCGCATCTGCCGATAATCTGGACTTCCGACCACTAGAGATATTTTGGGGTTCCCGCTTGAGATCGGTCAGTAACGACTCTTCAGCATTTTTCATTTTGTTTTATTTTTGTTGTTCTTATTTTTTGTTTACTGAGTTGTGCTCTTTTTGTTTGTCTGAACTGTGTAGAATATTGCTCGAGATCTTTTTTCTTTTGGGGTTAATTTTGGCTGTCACTCTTTTTGGATTATTTTCGGTTTGCATGTGCTTTTTGTCACTGTTTTTTGTTTTTGTTTGTGGTTTTTTTTTGGGTATTTAGTTTATTAAGAAATTCTTCGTGCAAAATTTGGTGTGTTTTGATTGTAAATGATGTTCTGAACAATTAAAATTTATGGGTTTTTGCTTTAGGTTATCAATATTTTGAATTTTGATGAACTTGCCTAGTGAGAATTTTTTTAGTTTGGCGTGTTCTCGTTATTCTCAATTCCTTTTTAGGCGTGAATGCATATCATTTCTGAACCTTTGCACCATTTTGTTTGCCCTTTAAATTTGAGCCTCTGTCAAAACTTTTTCACGTCGGACCAAAATGTAGAAATGCTTTTTTTGTCTTTTCAAGTTAATATATGTAATTTTTTTTTTCCTCAAAAAAGGGTTTTGATTTTTTTCTGTAAACGGTTTAGGTTCTGCGGCACTTCCACGAAAATTGGCTGTGCGGTTCCCGGCTTAATCTTCTATATTTAAAATTCTTGGGGCCTTTGGTTTTTCCCACTATGGCTGGTGAAAATTTGACGAGTGCAAATGGGAATGGAAATGTGCAAACTAATCCGCAGAGGACCTACCAAGTTGTTGTGGCCGCAACCCGGGATATGGGTATTGGCAAGGATGGAAAACTGCCTTGGAGAGTGCCTTCTGATCTTAAGTTCTTCAAGGAAATCACCATGACCACTTCGGATCCTGGGAAAAAGAATGCTGTTTTAATGGGTAGGAAAACATGGGAGAGCATTCCTCTTGAGCACCGGCCTCTGCCTGGTCGCCTCAATGTTGTTCTGACACGTTCTGGGAGTTTTGACATCGCCACTGCAGAGAATGTGTTGATATGTGGCAGCATGGCTTCTGCTTTGGAGTTGTTGGCCGCTTCCCCATACTGTTTGTCCATTGAGAGAGTGTTTGTCATTGGGGGTGGCCAAATTCTTAGGTTCGGCTTCAACGTGGTTGCTGTTTGCCCTTAATTCCTTTTAACTTTTCTTGCTGCTTTTGTTTATATTTGCTTTTCTTGCTCTCTGCAGGGAAGCTCTCAACGCGCCTAGCTGCGATGCAGTCCACATTACTGAAATTGAGACCAACATTGAATGTGACACTTTCATCCCTGCCATTGATTCTTCTGCATTTCAGCCATGGTATTCATCGTTCCCTGTGGTGGAGAATAACATCCGTTTTTCCTTCACCACTTATGTCCGTGTGAGAAGTCCTGCAGTTGAATCCTCAAATGACAATGGTGATCTGGCAGTTGATAATAATTGGGCTTTCAGTAAATTTGAGGTAAAGAAGTTCTCTTTCCTGCCGAAGATGATTTTTGACAGACATGAGGAGCACCTATATCTAAGACTTGTTCAAGATATCATCTCGGATGGGACCCCTAAGGATGACCGGACAGGGACCGGTACTTTGTCTAAATTTGGTTGCCAGGTACTATTAATCACATGGTTTACTAGTCTCTCTCTCTCTCTCTCTCTCTCTCTCTTAATGCTGGAAAGCACTAATTCCTCTTGTCCTCTGTATCCCTCCAGATGCGGTTCAATCTGCGAAAGATTTTCCCGCTTCTTACAACAAAGGCATGAGTATTTCCCTTTTGAGATTTATGTTTAGCTGCACTTTGGGATTGATTTAATGATTTCAATTATCTGCGCGTACATTTCTCTGTTGGTTGACTCTTTGCAGATCTCTCTTCTCAGGGTTCATATCTTAAATACAGACGTATCTCTTACTTGTTTTAAGATAGAGGCTGACATCTGTTATTATTATTATTTTTTTCTCAGAAAGTATTCTGGCAAGGGGTCGTTGAAGAACTTCTGTGGTTCATTAGTGGTTCTACAAGTGCTAAGGTAATGATATCCCCATTAAAACACTTTCACGGCAGATGCTTTTCAGTAGTAATGAAATTTGTTTTCTTTTGCAAACAATAATGCTTGTACTCTTGCCAATGAATCCTTTGCACTGCTTTAGAAGATCAGATGCTTTTAGCTGTACCTTTTGCAAAGTGTTAAAAAGTTTGTTGCTTTATGTTTCTTGTCTAATCTGGCTACAATTTGCTTTCTGAATATTGAAATTATTCTCAAATCTTTTGCTAAACCTAGTGAGATGATACTTATATCAGCTCTTTATTAATTTGATGATAAATAAATTATGAAAAATGAATTACACGTTACGAAATGTGATGGTGACAGGTCCTTCAGGAGAAAGGTATACATATATGGGATGGAAATGCATCTAGAGACTACTTAGATGGGTAAGTATTAGACAGGCAATTGATATGACACATTTTATGAACTTTTGAGTCTTAACTGTCATTATCTTTCATTTCAGCATTGGTTTGACAGATAGGGAAGAGGGTGACTTGGGGCCCATTTATGGGTTTCAGTGGAGACACTTTGGTGCTAGGTTGGTAGATTTTGCTTTATTTTAACAGGTTTACTTATACTTTCTAGTAATGATGAAGTCTAGTTTCAAGCTATCTTCTTATATTTGCACAGGTATACTGACATGCATGCTGACTACAATGGCCAAGGGTTTGATCAGTTGTTGGATGTTATCAACAAGATAAAGAACAATCCAGACGATCGACGTATAATACTTTCAGCATGGAATCCTTCTGATCTCAAATTGATGGCACTCCCACCTTGCCACATGTTTGCTCAGGTAAGTGTTGAAATAGTAGTCCTTTCTTTTTGTCTCTATTTTCTCTTTGAAATGAGCAAATCCTTTGACTTGTTTCTGCAGTTTTATGTAGCCAATGGGGAGTTATCATGTCAGATGTACCAGCGATCTGCTGACATGGGCCTGGGCGTGCCATTTAACATTGCTTCGTATGCGCTTCTGACATGCATGATTGCTCATGTTTGTGGTATGTTATTCTCCAAGAACATCACTTTTCATTTTTAGGCATATGAATTCGCTGGAATCATGTTTGTGCGGTTTTGTATTATACTTTGCGTTTTTATAAATTTCTTCTGTTCCTTTCATTTCTTTCATTTGAATTCTTGATTTTTTAAGTTTTGAAAAAAGTAAAAAGCAAAAAAAGAGGAGGAAACGTGGAGAAAAATAGACTTTTTTGTTTTTTGTTTTCCATTCCATTCTAAATTGTTAAGGACAAACATAAGCAATGCTATGGTTCATTACTCAAGTACTCTGTTCTATTGTTTAACTAGAGGGGGCATGTAGTTAAAGACATGGCGGCGTTAGAAATATAAATGAAGTGGTGCATTATCCTTTTTCACTGATGGATTTTAATGCTTCTGCTTTGTATACATGTGGAGGCAGTCCTTAATTATAGCCTTTGATCTTTTGCAGGTTTAGTTCCAGGTGATTTCATTCATGTTATTGGGGATGCTCATGTTTACCGCAATCATGTCAGACCTCTGCAGGAGCAGCTTCAGAAACTGCCAAAGCCGTTTCCTGTAAGCACAGAACGTTTAGGAAAAGCTTTATTTGTTCGTTACCTGTAATAATCATTGCTCTTTGAATTTGAACTCCTTTCAACTTGTAATTGAAATTCTTTTTAACTTCTGTTTACCTGATGTTAATGCAGATTTTGAAGATCAATCCTGAGAAAATGGACATAGATTCTTTTGTGGCCGATGATTTCAAACTCATTGGTTATGATCCACACCAGAAAATAGAAATGAAAATGGCTGTATAGAGCGCTCTCTAGTGTTATTAAGGAGAATGGAGAGACTCTAGTTTACATATTCAGACACACTTGCTCTTAGTTTTGAGGCAAGTATACATACGACTGTCTCTGCTTTTTCCTTTTCTTGAAGATTCATTTCATCTTAGTTGAATCTTGCTTGTGCCCCCATTACATACTTGTTAATAGACAAGTTTGAAGAATAATTTTTACTGCTATGTATGAAATATGTGCTTTCAAACTTTTCACAAAATATTGTCATATAATCAGGGCTTCTTTTTCTATGATGTTTCAGGAATGGCAAGTGGAAGTTTTATTACAATTACAGAGTTGACGCAAATAAAAAACAGCTACGTGGATATACTTCAAGCTTTTGCAAAATGTAGTGAGAATCCTTTAGTTCCACAAGGCTGGCTTGGTGGTTCTAGGGTGATTTAGTTTGCTGTGCTTTCTGTTCTTGAGTGTCTTTGGTTTTCACATGGAGCCCTTTTTATTAGCTACACTACAAAAGTACTTTACTATGTCCAAGAAAATGGAATAGGTTCACGAATGTCTGAGTGGTAAACATTTGTTGCTCATCTGAAGGAACTAGCCTCTTCTTCTTCTTCTTCTTCTTCTTCGTTCCACATTTTCTCAAAATCAACATAATTACGAAGTGATTTAAAAAAAAAAAAAAAGCATTCAGAAAGTCCTGTTGGACAAACCTTTAATATGGGACATTTATCTTTTTATATCCTCTTGGTTTTTGCTCTCATTAAATTTATACTTTTATATTAGATTTAATATACAAATTTATACCTTCCGTTATTAGTTGATTTTTACTTTAATAAAGGCTAAATTATCCTTAAGTAAAAAAGAAAAAAAATTATAACTCTCAAAAAGTAACAGAAAAACAAAAACAAAAACACACAAAACATTTAAAAGAAAAAATTAGAATTTTCAAAAAATAAGAGAAATAAAAACAAATACACACAAAACATTTATTTTTCAGGGTGTTTTATATATTTTAGAAGGCAAGAGCTTTGGTATAAAGCTTTTTTGGGGTATTTTGACCAATTATTTTAGGTTAAAATTAAATATTGATAGAGAAAATGTATAAATTTGTGTATTAAATCTAATATAAAGATATAAATTTGATTATAAGCCCGATGAGATCAAAATTACAGGGTATAAAAAAAATGTACATAACCCTTTAATATAATATTGTATAGATGAAATATTTCCTAGATATTGTTCCCTATCATTTTTAATCTTCGCGGATTACTAGTTGTTAACGAAGGGGAGTATGATACTACTATTAACAACTGATACATGATTCAAAAGTCTAAATCAAGCTTTCAGTAATATGATACGAAGCAGAGTTTACCATCCTTCAGTCGTACCAAATCCAAATTTTCCGGGTAAATAAAAAGATGAAGAAAGAAGCAGCAACTTTTATGTTCAAATATTATGTTGTCTAGCTGCTACCATTATTTAGTTGAGAAATAACCTTCAATCTTGATTCAACCTTTATGATTCCCTTGTTTCCTCACTTCCTTGCTCTGTTTTCCCTCCAGCTTCTCCACTTTCTGGTCCTAATGGATTTCCCATCTCTGCCTTGCTAAACTCTGAGCTTTCAGTTTCATTTCCTTTCTTGCTTTTGAGGAACTCGACTAGGCCTCCAAGTGAAGCTTCAGGCTCCTCAATCTTCAGCAATTGTTCTCCTACTTCCGCAGGAGTAACCTTTGTTGTTTCTATTAGCTTTTCTATGTTTGCAAAAAGCTGGTGTTCGGTAATCCAAAGATAATTATGTGCAAGCATTCTGAACCCGCACGGGGTGCAGAATGACAAATGAACGTGCATGTCCATGCGACCAGGGTGGAGCAGAGCAGGGTCCAGACGGTCCTTGTGGTTAGTTGTGAGCACCATGATCCGCTCATCCCCACAGCTTGACCATAGTCCATCTATGAAGTTGAGCAAACCTGACAAAGTCACCTGAAAATGAGGACAGGAAAATATGTCAAAGACCTAATAAAATTTTGCACAACATAGAATTACTAGTAAGGATTTCTTGCCTAAGAAACTTCATTCGCCGTTCAAGGCGGTTCAAATAATCAACAACTAGTTTGTCTACCAAGAAATACTGTATCACAACATATCAAAACAAATCCTAGAAAATAGTCTAGGATCTCCTAAGCAGAAACACAAATGGACTTGGGACATGCTGGTATGAAAGCCAACAATGTCAATTACCTCATGGTTCATTTGATTATATGGACGGAAATTCCGTCTAACCCTAGCACTTCTGCGCCTGTTTTGCAGTTCAATGGAGCAATCGACATCCTCGACAACAAGAATTGATCTGTTTGTCATCGAAATCACCAGCCTATTTACCTGACTATTACTCCAAATACTCGTCAACTCCAAATCATACACATCAAACTTTCAAGTAATTCGCCATGGCAGCCACCAAGCTAGACTTCCCAGTCCCAGGAGGCCCGAAAAACAAGTACCCCCTTTTCCATGCCCTCCCAACTTTCCTATAATAATCTCTCCTCTTCGCAAACCTCTCAAGATCCTTCATTATCGCCTTCTTGGCCTCTGAATCCATCGCCAAAGTCTCAAACGTTGAACGGTGGTCAAGATTCACAGATTCCCACATGTTCATTCCCATTCTTGGCCTAAAAACTCTACAGCACCCCAATGTCAAAAGTTTCAAAGTCTTTATCTCTTCCTTCATTTCCTTAGACCTTTCCGCAAGTACGAGCTCAAGACTACGTCTTTGTGCTTTCTGTGGAAGCTCAACTCGAACCGATGGAGCCCGGACTTGGGCAATGAGACCAACTTCCATTTGAGTTTGATCCCGTTGAAGAAGTCAAAGATCTCTTCGTTCTTTACCATGGTAATCAAAATGTTGTTCTGTTTTTTTGGTTGTGAGACTCGGAATCTCGTGGTGTTGGGGGAGACCGTTGGTCCGAGATAGATCTTGGCGGCTTTGAAGAGGTGGTTGTGTTTGAAGCCGTTGTCGAATTCGTCGATGACCAAAGTGAGTTGAGAAGAGAAGGATTTCATGAAGGTTTTTAGGCTTCACAGAATCGAGTTTTGGATCTCAAGAGGAACGTAGTCACGGTAGAGCGATCGGATGATCATGGTGGCGGCGGCGGTGGAGATCACTGTCTGAGCTGACGGCGCTTGGCGGAACATTGTTCAACTGGGATTGCGTTGGTTTTTTCTTTTTTGTTTTCTCGATTGGGTTTTGGCTGGGTTTAAGGAAGAGTCTTGAAATGGGGTTTTGAGAGGATTTCTCAGATGGGTTTTGAAGAATTTAAAGATAAACTGAGTTTACTTTTGATCATTGGGTTCGTCCAAGAAATTCTTAATTGGCCATTTTCAGTTTTTCTGTTGGTCAGACACTTCTGTATGGACTTAATAGAATACTGAAAATGTCTTTGGAATCTTAAAAAAAAAAAAGTCTAAAATCTGAGAATATGAGGATTTTTGATGATTGGTCGACGACCGAAAAGAAAGGATCAAATATTGGAGAAGAGATTTGTTTTGTCCCAAGCTTAACGAAAATGGTCACTCTCGTATTATGGCCCTTCCTGATAATTTCTCGGACGACTTTTTGAAGTCATTTTTAACCTTTATCATGACTAAAGAGCTTCAGTTGGACTCTCTCCTTTTTTTTTTTTTTAAAAAAAATCAAAATTACCAGTTGCCATTGTTTTGTCAACATAACATGCTTGACATTTTTTGGTCATTTTATTAATTAACACGAATAGTCCTTGAATATTTAATACGTGAAAATTTGATTCTCCATCTTCTAATCTTAACGAAATAGCCTTCAAAACTCTTTATTCAGTTGCAATTCACACCTTCCCGTCCATGTCCGTAAAATTTCTCATGGAAAAATTACGCGTGACCATTTCACGGGACCTGTAATATGCTGAAAAGACCAAAATGACCTTAATTGAAATGGAAAAAAACATTTTAGAGATAAAAGTTTGTTGCAAGTTTTAGTTAGTTTGTTAAACAAATCAGTTAAACAAATTAGTTAATTTGTTAGACAGCTCGTTAAAATCATGAATTGCTGAGCTGTAATTTATTTTTTCATCTTCTTTGGTTTACTTGTATAAAAGACTCGACTGTAGATTTCAAAGGAAAGTAAGTAAAAATAATAGTTTTTCTCTTCTCTCTGTAAGCTCTCTATTTCTTCGCTTTCTCTTCCTAGATTTCAACATGGTATCAGATTTTTTCTTTGCTGCTCACTCTCATCACCGATCGTGTGCTTGATTCAGCCAATCTGTTTTCCTTTGTCATCAATCATGGAAACTTTAATTTTTGGAACCTCCACTACATCAAACAACAAATCTGCCATTGATGATCCCCTCAGTCCGTACTTCCTCCATCATTCAGATTCTCCTAGTCTTGCTCTTGTATCCCAACAATTAACAGGAGATAACTATGCCTCCTGGAGTAGAGCAATGACGATTGCACTTTCAGCGAAAAACAAACTCGGATTCATTGATGGCTCCATCCAGAAACCTGCTTGTAATGACCTCAACCTTTTCAACTCTTGGATTAGAAATAATAATGTGGTGATTTCTTGGATTTTAAATTCTGTGTCTAAAGAAATTTGTGCAACCATAATCTTTTCCGAATCTGCTCAGGAATTTGGTTTGATCTCAAGGACCGTTTTCAACAAAGTAATGGTCCTTGAATTTTTCAATTACATCGTGAATTGGTGAATCTCAACCAGGATCAAAATTCTATTAGTGTGTATTATACAAAATTGAAAACATTGTGGGAAGAACTGACTAATTTCAGACCTGCCTGCACTTGTGGTAATTGTACCTGTGGAGGAGTCAAATCTCTCCATTCTTTCTATCACATGGAATATATCATGGCCTTTCTTATGGGTTTGAATGATTCCTTCGCCCACATCAGAGGTCAGTTGTTGTTGATGGATCCCCTCCCACCTATTAATAAAGTTTTTTCTCTGGTTTCACAAGAAGAACGACAGAGGCAAATTGGCCTTCACACTAGTACTGATTCTACTCATAGCATGGCATTTACTACTAAATCTGACGTTTCCAAGAAACTTGGTACCAATGTTACTCATCACAATCTTGTTACTGGAGGCTATAAAATCAGAAGAAAGAAAGACCATTTTGCACACATTGTAACTTCCATGGTCATACCATTGAGAAGTATTACAAGCTTCACGGCTATCCTCCTAGCTTCAAACAGCGTCAAAGGAATTCACCTTCCTTTGGAGGCCTTCACAGTACTGCTGTCAATCAAGTTTCTGACCAGCCATGTCTTGATATTAAAGGCAATCGAGATAATGCCGATGTTGGACGTTTTCTCCACAGCCTTAGCAATAATCAATATCAACAATTACTGACAATGTTTTCCAACAATTTGACTTCTTCAGTCACCACCCTTGATTCACAAGATATTCCCTCCACCTCATATACTACAGGTATATGCTTTTCCATATCTTCGACTCCCATCCATTCTTCTACCAAATTCTGGATAGTTGATTCAGGTGCCTCTAGGCATATATGCTCTAATCCCACTATGTTTGATTCTATGATTCCAATCACGAATTCTACTGTTACCCTGCCAAACTATATTCGCATACCTGTC
>CAMOHE010040822.1:0-11587 GCA_946598075.1 Artocarpus hirsutus | reverse complement strand
ATAACAGTGGTGCAGTGGCAAATTCAAGAGAACCTAGAAGCCACAAAAGAGGAAAGCATATAGAAAGAAAATATCATTTGATCAGAGAAATAGTACATCGAGGCGATGTGAAAGTTGTGAAGATAGAGTCGGAAAACAACCTTGCTGACCCTTTCACCAAGACGTTACCTGCAAAGAGCGTCGAGGCACACTTGGAAGGCTTAGGTCTTAGAGACATGTCTCACCTGCTTTAGGGCAAGTGAGAGATTGTTGGGTTTGGTGCCCTAAAAGCTGTGACATTGTATATATTGTTAATAAATAAATAAAGTGACATTTGTTATTATTTGGTTAATATATGTGTTATGAACACATTTATAAACATCAAGAAAATTCCATGATTATTTATGTGACTATAAATTTAGCATATAAGTGTTATATGCTTAGGGATAAAATTTATAGAAAATAATCTAAATAGTCCGTAATAATTAATTAAAGTTTGGGATCTTTAATTAAATATTACAAGTACGGTCCAATCTCATTTACAATAAATAGTCACTATCCGGACTATTAATGTGAAAACATTGGATTGGAGGTACTTTATATAATGAGATTATGTAGGACTGGACCAGATAAATTATGAATCTCTAATAATCATCCGTTACAAATAGAGTATTCAAATTTATCATTATGATGATCATATATTTGACACTTTATCCTGAGTATTTATTAGACTCCTATTTATGACATTATGTTTTTTGACTTGCATGGTAAGATTTGTGTAAGAACATATCATAACTTAGCATCTTGAAAACATAATGTAATAAATGGCTGGAAATAATATTATACAGATATGGAATCCATTCCTTCCCTATAGAAGTTAGAAAAATAGTTCTCTTGAGTGATAATTCAAGGTTTGAACAGTAGAGCGCTCGTTCATAATATGATTGTGAATTAACTGTTCATTAGAGAATTATTGAAACTCAAGGATAAAGATATAATAAGAGAGGTAAACGGAAATTGAACCTAGCTCTTATTATGAACTATTAATGGAGGACTGACTTATATGCAAGATTATATCAATGGACAACTCGTTAATTTTTTTTGAGTAATTTTACTATAATCTTAAGAGTTCAGTTTTAGGTTTTTAGTAGAGTAACATTGAAACTAATAATTTTGACACATTAATTAAAGAGTTTGATTAATTGTCAAATTTATTGGAGCTTGGGTTATAGGTCCATAGATCCTCAATACCACCTCTGTAACACTATAATAGATTTTTGCATAAAATGAATTATACATATTTAATTTGGAATTATTGAATTCTGAATTAATTGTTTCACACTTGAATTATTAATATGACATAAAAAAATGTTTTCTGTAACACATAATGTAATGTGATAAATATTGTCATATTTAACTGAGCATTAGTTAATTAATTAATTGATTTATTCTTAAATAAATGTGATTTATTTTTGAATTTAAAAAATATATATATGGTTTTGAACCAAATCTATATATATATATAAAAGATTTTATAATATATTAATATATATATATATATATATATTACTTCTTCCTTTTTAATTCGTTTACGTAAACAAACGTTTACGTTTTTACCTTTTCTATATATATATTATATATATATATATAATGAATCAATAGTGATTCGTTAAAAAAAAAAAGTGGAAATTGGAAACGTAACATTACGTTTTCAGTTTTTACTTTATATATATATATATATATATATGGAATCAATCAGTTGACTGATTCCTTAATTAAAAAAAAAATGGTAAACGTAAAAGGAACGTTTGATGTTTATTTTGTGACTAATGCATATAAACATGTATGTGTGTGGGAGAGAGACGGATGAAAGTAATTCAAAAAAAAAAAAAAAAAGGAGGAGGAAGGAAAGGGAAAGTTAAAAGGTTACAACCTTGTAAATTATATCATTTTCCTATATGTGTGATATGGTGGTTATTTTTTAAATTGGAAGTCAATTGAAAAGTGACTAATTGCTGAGATATAAAAAAGGAGAGATAACAGTTATCTCAAGAATTTTTTTTTATTCACGTAACTTTTACAAAATACTCAGAGAGAAAAACTGAGAGTTCTTCTCTGAAAAAAAAAGGTCCGTTATCTCATGTGTTGAGTACATAGCAGATTCAAAAAAAGTGTGAGGAAAATTCATTCTCACAGATTGACGCCCACTCGTCTTTCTATTGGTGTAGAGGCTTGGATTGAAAGATCGTGGTGTCAAAGAGGAAAGCTAGGATACCCTGATAGTCTTCAAAATGTTTGTAAAATTCCTAAAGCTTTCTTTTATTAATTAAAATTATATATCTATTCCCGATGAGCAAAGTTTTTAGAAAATTTTTGTTTATCAACGATCCGCCTCTTCCACTGCGTTTCCTATTTTAATTCCAACATCATCAACATATTTTCAATACATTATTTCATGATGCATAACACAGTATTGGAAATCTAAGACCAATGCCTTAATCAAAACCAGCGCCTTAATTTAATCATAAGACCAATGCCTACATCATTAACATTCATATCATTTAATTATCTGGTTCATTTTCCCCAACTCTCTAACAAGTGTCGCGTTTACGCCTCTGTATTTGCATACCATTCGTAGTCCTTTAAGGTCTCCAACGGCCATGAACTAATAGCTATAATTCAATGATTTTGACATGTCAAAACTATATACATATCAAACATAAAACGGAAGCATGTGATTTTTACCTCCAGCCATTGCCTTAACACTGTGTAGTTCAACGGTCTCCTTGGACTGTATGTGTGCCTGTCTCCCTTTGGTGCTTCCAAGTCCTCTCAAAAACTTAATTGATGGTGTTGGTTACTAAAGAGAGTTTTCTGGACTTGGGGACCAAGTTTTGTTCAACGAAAAATGAACGTAATTTTTTTTCTTGTTTTTGTTCTTATATCATGACCCTCCTCCCATCAAGGAAGCACATATATATATAGTAAAAGAAAATTTTAGTTACCTAGATTGATTTAATGGGAAATGAATATGGGACCACTAATGCATGATTGTTACAACAATAAATTGGTTTTAATGTTGAAACCGTTGAAACCATTGAAATTCTAATGTAACAGTTACATGAACAACTTTTGAACAGCAGATTAAAGGCTAACATAGTCAATCCACCGTAATGCTATAAGCACCAAAGCCAAAAAGCTCATTCAACGTAGCAACTATGTTACCATGTAACTAAGCCTCAAGATATTGGCAAATGGTCAATGAAAAGTGCTTCCAATAAGTAGTGTAGAAGCTAAGACGTCGCCTGTGCTTGTACATAGAGCCAAAGGTCAAATAGTCTCACTGCCCCAATGCCTGCGGTAGAATTCCATAAAGTAGCCATGCTGTAGAAGAAATGCAGAATTATAGGCCTGAACATGGTGCAAACCCCTTCAGCAAAAGCCGCTGTTGAAATTTTTTGTCCTCCTGGCCTCCTTGAAGAAATTTTGGAACCGCCAGGATAATCGCTTGGATCCACAAGGAGGACAATGTCCATGAACCATTGTTTTAGAAATCATACTTAAATTTCACATAGCCAGCTAGAATGATCACCCAAAATTGTAACCGAAATTATCAGCCCCTTAGTATTAAGATTTTTTTTGTTTGGCATAAGTTAAGATAATGAGGAGAAATATGCAAAAACATTATGTTAGATATTTCCAAACCTTGACAGACCTCATAAAATGCTAGGACCAAACACATCAATCTTTTCCAAGGCTTCTTCAACCTGTTCAGTAGTGGAATACAGCCAAGTCCATGTTCAGGGCCACAACATCAAAAACGCCTGAAAAAAAATTGCAAGAAAAAAGGAATTATGCCTTGTGACTCTTTCAAACAAAGTAAAACTATATTTTAAACTACTCATTAATTTCACCTTTTTTAATAGTATCATCAGAAAACAAGAGTTAGCTAATAACCCTTACAATACAGTATCATCAAAATCAAGCCTCCTCTTTACTTCCTATCTCTCCCTAACGAGAACTATTCACATTTAACACTATATTTGTTTTTTCATACATGACTTTATATATTCTATTTGCATTAGTAAGTGGAAACCTCCAACAACTTAAGGTAATCAAGATTTATACAATCGGTTACGGCAACACAAAGGAAGCGACGACAATATGCAACAAACAGCCAGTACAACAAAACTATGCTCCATTAAAACACACATATATACAAATATATACATACATACATACATACATACATATATATATATATATATATATTAGCAAAACAGAGAGAGAAAGGGGGGTGGTTTTGGGCGGGGAGGGATTTAAATATAAAAAAAGGAATTGGTTGAACAGGCATTTTTTATTATTTAAAGAGTTGCAACTCTCAATTAATATATACAACGAGAAATATAAAACAAAATACAAGAACAACTATTGATGACCCGTACAACCAAAAATCATGCAACGTATTAAGCTATTTACATATAAATTACGATGAGAATTAAATTATTTAAATTAGTGAAGTTGACCTCTGACTTGGTGGAAGCATATTGATAGCCTCCCAGATCTTGTGCAATTTGACTACTGACTTTCCAAATTTAACATGGGGGACATTGGCTCCCCTCTAGAGTAGAAATAATTCAGGAAGAAAACAATAGAATACCACGTACAGACAAGGGGAACTCAAGTATCCACTGTCCAGTAAGAGAACCAAAACATACCCGTCAAAAGAATTTTAGTTAATGCAGGTCTAAAACAAAATATTTTAAAAAATGTTGAGGAAACTGAAATCCGCATAAGTATAACTATAGTTAATTTCCCACAAAATCAGACTATTTTAATCGTTTATGAAAAGGCTTCAGCTCAGCCCATCTATCTTGATATACAACTATTTCTCTTGGCCCTAATACCTGATATTAAGAAATTCTTTATACGTGCAATGTACCACTTTGATATTTTTCAAACAATAAGATATCAATATGTGATGAAAGAGGATACCAAAATAATGACATCTCAGTAATATTTATTCATCCACTTTTGAACTACATCGCACCATTGGTTGGTTTTTTATTATTTATTTATTTTTTCCATTACATTTCAAAATAATATAGATTTTCAAAAGATCATTTTAAAAGAATAATTGTAAAGTTATTTTTCCAATGAAGTAATTAAATTATGATTTTTGTTTCTACTGTGGTAACAAATTGGTTTAGTTAATGTATACGAAGATTTTAATATTTGCTTAAAACTTTACAATCTATTTTTGATTTTTTTTAGCAAAGATATAAAATGAGAAAGCGTTTTTAGCTTGATGCCTCAGGAATAAAGAAACGACGAAATGTTTTTTTTGAAGATTTTTGTTAATGTTCCGCCATGTGTCATTGTATTGTTCGTTGAATTTAATTTGCTTCCTACATGTTTAAAAGAGATTTCCAAGCAAGAGCAAGCTGACGCGTTTCAACCGTACAGAATCCCACCATCAGGGGAGGGGAGAAACTGGTGGGCCCTACAGGCTGCAAAACACGTTGGAGGAGGCATTTTCCGCTCGTGTGCTATACCATTGGCTGAAGCAGGACTGTGTTAAGGGCTGACGTGGGCCCACGCTGAAGCGGCACAACGGCCTATCTAGTCACTTGCCTTCCCTCTGCGTTTGTTATGCAAATGCTTATTTGGGTTGTCCATGAGTGGGCGCATAATTTCATATTATTTTCATATCGTTCTTCCTTACATTTTATTTGTTACTTCTTGTATTTTTATGTTTTGTAGGTGTTTTGTGTGCTAATAAATAATTTGGAGTAAAAAATGTCAATTTGGATCCATTTTGGGTTTGAGAATTGAAGCCTAGAGGAGACCAGGATACAAAACAAGTGTTTTAGATCAGCAAAAGTAGCGTTCCCATGCATATTTTCCTTGCCCTCGCACTGGGAGACAAAACCGGTGCACCCCCATGACCAAAACCTCACCCTTGTGCAAGAAATGCAATTTTAGGATTTGGTGCAACCGCGCCAAACATACCTCATGATTGCGCCAACATACTGCCTCAGCTTGCGGTAGCACCATTTCTTCCTCGTGGCCATGCACTCTTGGTCTGTTTTTGTGACAACCCTTTCTACGTGATCGTTACTTAACTTCATGATCTTAATACTTAAACATATTTTAATATGAGGTCTTTAAATTTAGGGAGAATTTTTTTTTTTTAAAAAAAACAAACATTGAGGTGAGTTCTTAACATAATAATAGTAGTATCTCAAATGTGATTGAAACATGATAACAATCATTTCTTTTAAACATAAGCACTGTCTTAAAATACTTAATGCATCACATCATATATTTACTTCTTAAATCATAGCCAAAATAATTCCTTAAAACTTATCCTTTAAACATAGAGGTAATTATTTAAAACTATTACTTATAACACATATTTTAATTTAATAAATCTATTTCAAAAACAATTAAAATTTGAATATAATAAAATCCTATTTTAAATGCTCTTTAATGCTTTTTCTGATTATATATATATTTTACTTGTAACTTATTATTTTAAAGCTAACATGATGGTTTTCTTAAAACTTAGTCCTTTTAAAACTAATCATAACAATAATTTCTTATAATTCTTTTATTTAAATCTAACATATTAGTTTTCTTAAAGCCTAACCATATAGACTTTTATAATAACATAATCATAAAACATATTCATTGAAAACCTTACATATTTTCACGTAAAACTCATACAGTCATTTTTATTCTAAATGATCTTATAATTTTCTTACTTAAAAATTCATGCGTATTTGTTGCATTTTTTTATACGACGTTTTTAAATCTTAACATTTTATAGACCTGGATAATACGACTACAACCTTGGTTTCCAAAAACTTGCATACATAATCTTATTTACACTTTAATGCATACTTAATTTCGCAAAATAAAAACATGCATAATTTTGTAAAACTTAAAAATGCAAAAATGATACATTTGCGTGAGCGATATCCATTCCCATCTTCATCGTTCGTCCGCAGCTCGCCACTGTCCAGTCAAGTGATGCTGACAGGTTTCCTACCTACAGTATGAATACACTTAAATGAGTTTTCACTCAACAAGTAGGACGTTCAACTCGCAAAACAATTTGAAGATCATTTGATAAATCAATGCATGATCATTTTATGCTTGCTTATTGATTTATTTTATACTCAATTATTCAAACTTTATCTTAACTTACTGTTTGGGCCCAGGTGATCGTATCAGTTGTGCGCGAGACTTGGGAAGTTAGGGTTCGCGAGGTCCCAATGACACCAAGATCATTCATTACTTTAACATGGAGCCTCCCCGTGGGTCGAGTGGTTGGTACGACACCCTTAACTTATCTTATAAGTTTCGCTTGCCTTATTGTGTATATGCAGTATGACTTATCACTACATGACATTACAATTTCGTAATTCATGAATCGTAAATCATAAACATACTTGACTTGAAGGTGATTAAACGATATAATTTAAATATTGCAAACATCACACATTAATCATATCATCATCATCATCATAGCATTTCACATCATGTCATAACATATCACATCATAACATATAACAGTGTCACAAATCACTGATCATGCATTTTCGTAAATTTTATGAAAATATTTAAAATTAATTTATTTTTAAAACTATTTATTTTTAAAATTATTCATGCTATAGGCGAGATTCCTACTTACCTGTATTAGTGAAGTAGACTCCCCTATCAATTCAGAGTTTCTTTTTTTTTCTATTGAATAAATCTGTATAAACACCCGTTACGAGTGTATGAAAATATCCCATTTTAGGCTATTGAATCTTAGCATAACCATAAAAATTTAATCATTTTGTTAGGTCGCAAATTCCTTTATCAACGGGTCATGAGTTGTCCCATTTCTATTATGAGGATTAATTTACTAAATTCTCATAATATTCAAGCTTTTCCTTAATTGTCATTTGTTCATATCTATGTTGATAATTAATTAATTTCACAATAATTAATTAATTATCTATCATCATTTATATCGTGAGACTTTAATCTACTAAACTAGTCACTTTTAAATTCAAGATTCTTATCTTAAGTCCTAATTGAGCTTGTTTTAAATGGGCTCGCAATTTATTTTAAGTCCATACGCACAAAAAATGGCATTATGACGTCTTATAGATCCTACCGATAGGTTGTGTATCGAGTGACATTTTAGACCTAAACGGGCATTGAACCCCTGCCTAACATCGTGGCATTAAAGTTCTATCGTATTGGGTTTTAACGTTTGCAAATTTAATGCTCAATTGAAAACGATTAAAGTTTATTCTTGAAATTCTAACCCGTTTAACTTGAAATTTCAAATAAAAATTGCTATATAAAATAACACCCGAAATCATTAACCCACTAAATCTTAAGCCTATATAACCTTTTAAAAGTACTGTAATTTCTTGGTTTAGTGAAAAATCAAATTTTAAAGTCATATGATTTTTGTTTGTAAAAACTAGTACCGGTAGAGTAATTTTGAAAGATTTATAAGAAATCGCTTATTAATACCATTTTTCATTTGAAGTTCTCTCCTCGTAAAAGTCACTTATTTTTAAATGTGTGCTTCAATAATTTTATTGCTTGTTCTAAAGTCCCAGTTACCATTTATTTTGACAAAAATTGTTTTCCGATTAAAACTTTAAAAGTTTGCCGATTAAAATTTTGACTATTTTTAAGTCTAATTTAGAAATGGATTTTCACAAAAATTTCTTCATAAAAGTTCTTCATTCTACTGCAATCTAAAACTTGTATGTTCAATGAAAATTGTAGTTTGGCCTTGAAACAACCCGAAACATTAAAATAGTGTTCTGCGCAAAATGTAGTTTTTGGGCTGTTTTAGAAAACTACCGATAACTATATTTTAGAGGCAGATTTTGAAAAAAATTTCTTCATGAAAGTTGTTTATCTCGTCGAAATCTAAGACTTTTATGTTTTGTGAAACATAAAATTCGGACTCAAAATGGTTCAAAATTGGTAAAACAGTTCCAGCACTGCTGGAACTGTTTTGGGCAGTTTAAGTAAAATGCATTAGGCAGTTTTTGGGTTGCCTTTTTGGCAGTTTTTGGGATTGTTTAGGCAGTCCTAAAAACTGTTCGGTAGGCCTATTTAGAGTTAAAACTGTGTTTTTTCACAGTCATAGGATTTTGTTCAAAACGATGAAAGCTAAAAATCCCATGTTCGGTAAAATTTTAAAAATCGATCCTAAGGCCTTCGTTTACACGTTTAAAGTTTGTGAAAAATTTTTCCACAAACTAAAACTTACACAAAACGTAACTCTAACATGCCATACTAACTTGTTACATCATATACAAACACTAACCATACTAATCACATATAAATAATTATTACAACATACTTTCTCACCCAATCATAAAATCTCTCATGAACTTATAAAATTTATCCTTGAGAAATTTAAGGAAAAGCTTAGATTACTTACCCTTGATGCCAACTCTTAGATGGGTGATCTTAAAACTTCCAACTTCTCCTTTTCGTCTTCTTGGATCAACACTAAAATAAAACTTAATTATATAAAAATCTAGCTTGTTTTAGTCATCACATAAATGCTATCTAAGCAACATTTTTTTTTCCTTTGCTAAGGAAAATGGAAAGAAAGAAAAGGTGTAGATATTACCTTAATCCCAATGTTCTAAAATTTCCACTATGTTTAGCTTCTTCTTCTAAGAAGGAGTAGATCTTGAGTTGGAATAATGATGTGAAGTGTTTAAGAAAATAGCTTGATGTGAGCTTGATCTTTGCATGGTTTTTGAAAGGAGTTTAGAAACACAAAACTTTCTTCTTGAGACCACTTGGCATGCATGGTGGAGGAAGAAAAGAAATGGAATTTTTTTTTTGTCACTTGGGAGCTTGGGTACTTGGTGGAAAGACTTGGAACAAGTAAAGACAAAAATGACTTTTCTTTCTTTGAAGCTTGTTTGCTTAGTGGATGGATGTAGTGGGATGATTTAATTTTTTTTCTTTGACTTTTCCTTCTTTTGGAGGCTTTGGTGGAAGTGGAGAAAGGCAAATGGAGAGAACTCTTTCTCTTTGATTCAGTGGTGGCACTTGAAACAAGTGGAGAGGAGATTTTTCTTTTCTTGGAAGCAAACTCACTTGATGGGACAAGTGGGAATAAATGAAAACAAGACAAATTTTGATTTAACAGACTTAACAATCCCCCCCCCAGGTTGGCGCCATCATGAAGTGGAGTGGGGGGTTAGGTAAGCTTAATTGATTATTTAAAGTGCAATGATGATATTGGAAGCATATTTTATGGGTACTTTGGCCTTTCTTGTTAGAAATGCTTAAACAGCTAAATTTTATATTACCAGTAATAATTAACATAGCTAACAGAAAATTTTTATTACTTAACTAATCCTCTCTTATTTCTTCAAATACTATGACAAGTTAATCACAGTATGAATTGAAATCGAGTACAGTTTAATCGCGTATTGATTTTTAACTGCATTAAGTCTAAAAATTTATTTTAGACTTAATAAAAATATGGACATGACCTTTTTTTTCAGTATCTAAACTCTGTAATAACATAGTTTTTAACAGTGTCACTATTAGAGCTTGCATAGTATTTTTCTGTCGTTATGGCTACTCGCGTAGCTCTATTTTTGACTAATTTGGCAATTAAGGATTTAATTTGCGTTAGAGTGTTTCTCGATACACTGCTAACTTAATATTGTACTCGAAAATTCTCATACTTAAATTTCTCAAGTCCTTTACAGATAAATTCTTCCATCTTAGTAACGGTTGAATTTGTCAATTCATTTATTGAATTTCGATAGTTAATTAACTTAACTATAGAATCCATTATAGAATTTTTGGAATATTCACATATTAATTCCATAAATTCTTTACTCATGAAATTCATACATAATGTTTCAAGGAAAATCATTGATTTAAATATGTAAATTACATTATTTAATTCTATGATTTTTTTTCTCGATCATTACAGTTTTTGTAACGCCCCCCTTCCGGACGTCACAGATATCGTTACATTCATTCGTTAAAACTGAAGCAAACTATTGTAATTAATAACATGCATTTGAAATCATAGTTTGGAAAAGCATTCCCAGGATCTTTACATACACATTTTTTTTTTTGGAATATACAAATACAATTTATAAGAAATTATAATCTTTCTTAATTAAAACAATTTTGCTTTTCCCATAGACATTGTATAAATAGTTTGCTAATATCATTTAAAATTAAATGGCCTTTGAAAAGCAAAAGATAAAATTTCTTTGAACATGTCTCGGCCGGCAGGCCGAACTCAACCGGCAGGCCGAAGGTCACCCATCGGCAGGCCGTCCGAGGCCTTGCAAAATGGGGTTTTCAAAATCCACAAGATCGGCAGGCCGATGCTTGGCAACCGGCAGGCCGATTGGAAAAACTTCGACAGTCCGACCAGTATGGTCGGCAGGCCGAACATAAAAAAATTCTTTTTAAAACAAGTTTTAAAACTTCAAATGCGGAAGAAAAATTAATAAAAATACAGTAAACAAACATTCACAAAATTTATAAAAATTATACTTAAATTATAAAACATATCCTTAAAGTTATAAACATA